>JXWZ01013398.1:0-23678 GCA_000956215.1 Anopheles farauti No. 4 | reverse complement strand
CGTCGAAAATTAGTTGACGATCGGGCTCCGCACGGTGTTCGCGTAGGTTCACTTTCGTTTTCGGCCTGCGAAACCGGGCGTCCGCTGGACGGTCGGCTGGCTAGAGATTCCGGGAAATATCCAACCAAACACCGATAGCGATCAGGGCGTGGGGAAAAATTGATTCCTTTTTAATGGCGGTGGCGGTGGCGTGGGTCGCGTCGCGGGACTGGGAAAACCTATGGGGATGTCCTTTCGGTAGGTCCTCACGCCGGTCCCAAACAACAGTAGGTGGAAAAAAGCAATCGTCAGCAACGGTGATCGAATCGTTCGGCAAGCGAAACAGCCCCCCGAAACGAAGCTCCCAAAAATTAAACTCATTGCCGTGCGGTCGAAAAAGGGCAGCACGAAAATAACGCAAAAATTGAACCGCGCATACGTTTCGCGGTAGACACATAACGAGCGAGCAGAACCCTTTAGATTCTTAGTAGGGGGGGAGACGGGGGAAGGGGGGGAGGAGGGGAGGAAGGGCACGTACACACACCCCAACGCACACTGGGAAGCGCGTTCGCGTTCGCCAGAAATGAAATGAAATTAATAAATGCTGCACCTTGTAATTAAATCGCTTAGCATCGCGCCCGGGAGAATCGTCCCTGGGCGCGCTGGGTCGGGAATACGACTGGTCGTATAGCGCAGCGTTTGCCGTCCGCCGAGCAGATCTCGGTCCGCGGAGTCTGCGCGAGCGCGGTTTTCCGGCCGGTTTTTTATTTTTCTCGTTCGGCTTTCGCTGCTCTTCGTTGCTCTTTATAATGGCGCAAATTAAGCCACTCGCGTTCTGGGTCCGTGCGTACTGCGGGCCACAGCCATACGGGCTACAGGTATCCGGACACTTGCCCCGGTTAAATTAGAAACGAAACGAATTCCGGGCGTACACGGCGGCCGGCGGAACTCTCGCTCGCGCAAAAGTATTTACGTTTACAATTATGCACGCCGGGTACGGTGGGAGATCTTGCACCGCAAGCCCTTTCGTCATGGCATTATCGATCCCCGGATCGCCGCCGTTAAAGTCGCGCGTCCCGTCCCCGAACGTCGGGCCGTCTTATCAATTAATTAAAATCTTTCGCTCGCCGCGGCTAGGGTTGGCGAGCGATGCGCGAGTCCACAAATCGCCAACTCCGCGCCCGGGTACCGATCGGTTCGGGTCGGATCAATCGATGCGCGATCGCGTCCACCGGCTCGGGCGCTCATTAGAAAAGCTAATGGTTGGCGGGAAGTCGATGTAGCTGGAAACGGCAGGCGAACGCTTCGGGCGACTGGAACGGGTTCCATCACCGAATGGTCCATCATCTCCCCACGGTGTTGATATGTGGCCGCCGTCAAGTCACGACGTGGGACGTGCGTGACGAACGCACACTGGAACATTGAGGTTATGAGTGGGTACGCACACCAGTACGCGCCATGTACCAAAACCGCCGATCAAATATTGCACGCACCAACTCACGTCCCGAGGCGCTCGGCTCTAACCAGATCGGAAAGTCTCCCATTCTTCCACCAGCGCCGGAATGCAAAGCAGGTGTGGAGCTGATTTTAATTTTTACCAGCAGCACCACGCAAACCCCAAATCTACATCGCTAGCCCTGATTAGGCTCGACTCGGCGAATAAAATTAACCCATTCTTCTGATTACCGGGGAGCGAGGGGTGATCGTTCAACAAACGAAAAAAAAAAAACAAAAGACAAGAGGAGAGTGTTGCAAATAAACACACTCCCCCGATACCAGCGAGAGAAGAGCGCTTACTTTCTTATACTGATCCGCTCCCCTTGCGCCTTGCGTCCCGGGCGATCGACGCTAATTGATGTTTCGCTGTCTGCGCGCTTGTCTTGCACATAATTACTGCGGCCGCGGCAGATATGCAAAATAACACCTGTTCTTCCGCGCGGAACTAGTGTGCTGGTGGCCGCCAACACGCGGCGTTCCTTTCTTCTGCGTGCGTGCCGTGCGGTTCTGGTGCCGGTTGCGTGTCTACGACCCCGGTAGCTTTGGTGTAAGTTTTTTTTTTTTTTTTGTTTGTTGCCTGGATCGATCGATTCATCGAACTAACTCCGGTGCAGTCGCCTCCAGGTTAGCCAGCAAAGCCAGGGTTTTGCTAATGATTTTTTAACCGATCGTCACAATGGTTTCGGTAATTTTCCACTTGTCTTGTGGGGCCGTACAGGCGTCCTCGAAGCCCGTCGCTGCCCGAAACGGGGTGCGCTGCGCGAGTTCCCACGGCCCTTTGGCGGCCACTCAAGGCCAGTGAGTCATGTGTCCGTGCGCGGTTCGCTGCGCGGCGTGTCCGCGGCCCGAGCGCCAGCCGGAGCGATCCCGCGGCGAGTTTCCGCGCGCGCCTGACATAGACTTATAGCGTCTAAGTGGATTTAATAAATATGGACGCATCTCGCGTTAGCCGATCCGCCCGGGCGTCCGGGCTCGACAGCCCGCGACCCCGGCGACTCGAACGGGTCGGGTGTAATTTTCCTGTCAAATCGCCTGAATTTATGCGCAGGAATGTGAGCGCGATTTTTATGCGCGCAAAACCAGCGCCCGCCTGCCTGCCTGCGTCCGGTTGTCGCGCACCAGGGACAGCTGTTATGTTGGGTTGTGGATTGCGGTTCGCCTCCCTTCCCTCCTCCACGGACGGTACGACGTGCGGAACGGCTTATTGAATTGTTCTAGCGAGTCTACGGATGTCGTTGGCGGTGGCGGCGGTGGCGGCAACGACCACCTCGACCTGATGCTGCAAGCCCCCGCGGGCATACGCTTTCGCTGCAGTAAATTATGCTCTCCGTGCGCGACCGCGACTGCGACGGGGTTTGAATGTTTACCGCAGCAAATTGCCTACTATCAGCGCCCGTGCTAGAAGCAGCACGTCATGCCCCGAACGCGGAGAGGAACGGTGCGGGAACGTTTTCGGATCGCGCCCCCGACGGTGATGCTCTAGATGTGAGTGGCTCCACTGGTCCGGCACCTGCCGATAAGATAAGAACATTGTTGAAACTATCAGTTCAGCCCAGCGCACATTAACGAGCGCAGCCTCTACACGAAACAATTAACCAAAGTTCGCCAATTTCGACAATGATTATTGCGACCTGCGTCCTGCGTGTGATCCACCGTACCGCAACGTGCACGCGGCTAGCAACAATCACGGGAGAAATTTACAACCGTGCCGAAATGTGTGAAACGCGGACGCACGGGCCGCGCTGTGGTAAGGAGAAATAAAACAACAGAAAAAGCGCAACCCGGCGCCGCTGACGGAAAGCACCCGAAATGCGCGCTAAGGTGTGCAAGTTTGCATCAAATTATTCAAATGTGCTCGTGTGTTCGCATTTACATAATTATGGCCGATTTGAATAAATAAAAGTGCCGTCCCCGGATGGGAGCGCAGCCGGGTACGGCGGCCGGTTGGAAAAACTGCCCCGAAACAAATCTCGGGGAAAACAGCTTCGTCGACCGTGCGTGGACGATTTAGATATCGGGATGACGCTTGCGAGGCGCACCGTGAAAGATGATGATGACGAAAATTACGCAAAATTCGCCCGGTTTCCTGCACACCTCGCGCCGCATGCGAACACAACAATAAACACTAATTGAAGCCGTCGTCGCGCGGCCACAACAGCTGTCAAAGCGATAACGCGTTATCAGTGCGTGTTTATACGCCCGGTTCGGAGTGCGCGCGGGCGGTGCAGGGGTTACGTGCATGCGTTTATTTTTATTTTTTTAATCATTGCACAGCAACAGAGTTGCGTCGATTGTTTTGTGTATAAAACTGGGCCTTTGTTTTCCCGCAAGTTTAGTGGAAACCGTGGAAATGAGCCCGAAAACAGAACCCGAATTTCAAACATGCGACAAACGATGCGTAACGCTTTTTTGTGTTGTTAATTCCATTCGTTTGCTTTGGCTTTTGTGTTTTCCCGGTTATAACTCCATTTTCTACAACTGGCATCCATTGCCGGGGGTGCGTTTTTTTTTCTTCTTCCTAATACCCGCTGGCCATTGTAACAAAAGCCCCCACCCCCCCTCCCCTACCCTTGCTTCTAGCATACCAATTTTCCAATTCCTTTACTTTTCGTGCGCGACGAGGTACGGTGGTACCTCTCCGGGCACAAACGCACACACAAACACTGCAGGACGATCGCACGAAATGAAGTTACAACCATCGGGAAGTGAAATAACCGAAAAACCTCACCTTGCCACCCTCGAACGAAAATGAATTATTCAATCAAATGTACAATTATAAACAATTTGCTTCCCCGCTGCTCGCTCGCCCGCAACCAGCGGCGGCCATTTCGAGCCGCATTTCATTGTTTTTATTATGATTTCGCCCGCTTGCGGTGTGTGTGTTTGTGTGTGTGCGCTGGAGTGCAATTTGTTTACAATTTGCACACGCATGTTCCAACAATTGTTACTGCGCAGGATGCGTCATTTCATGGGAAAGGATCTGTTTCTCGGGTGGATTAGGAATTTTAGAAAATGTGCATAGTTGTATAGCATGTAAGTTTGTAAAATTACAATCACTTTGACGTTTAGTCCCAATGCCACGTTACATGTAAGGATGGTTACGAAAATGTGATCGAACGCATTTTGTATTCATTTTCCATGTTCCAAATTGTTCCTTTGTAAAGCCATTTGTTGTGACAATGTAAGTGACCGTTATACGCTCGATACACAATCCAGCACTGTATTTTTATCGCTTTAAAAAATCATCCGAAATGCTTACTCTAAAACATATCTTGTTTTCTGTGCCGTTGGTGGTGACGGAAATATTACCGACTAGGAGTTTTTTTTTCCCATCATTACTACATAGTTCTCATTATTGAGCCGCACGGACACACGCACATAAACACA
Source organism: Anopheles farauti No. 4 (assembly GCA_000956215.1). NCBI lineage: Eukaryota > Metazoa > Arthropoda > Insecta > Diptera > Culicidae > Anopheles > Anopheles farauti No. 4. Next base: position 18,815 of record JXWZ01013398.1, on the reverse strand, counting down.
CGCGGGTGCACGCACATCCAGCTAATAATGCAAACCAAATGGAACAGCTGCAAAATGGGGACGCCCAGCGAATGCTGAGATTTTAAACATTTGTTGCCGCCCGAACGCCGGGATGGTTGAGCTGGCTGTATGAGAAGGGACGAACGGGTAACGTGTCATTTAACTCAATTGTAACTTCATTTTCTTTCCCTCGCCGCATACCGTCCCGGTTCCCGCCCCCGGGAACGGAGGGAGAGGGGGAGGGGAGGGAGGGATTGCATTTTTCCCGGCGGGTTTTCCTTCACCGGAACGCTCCGTTCCGCAGTTCAGTCAGGTTCAAATCGATTCACACCGCTCATTATCATTTTATAGCTCTATTGTGATAGCTATTTTCACCAGCTTCAATTTCAGCGGGGCTGGAGCTTAAATTTTAGATTATTTACCCACCGGGCGGAAGGTGGGCAAGGCAAGGTTGCGCCATTTGCGCCCGGGCTGGGAGTTCCACGTCGGTGAAACCAAGCAATACAAAGTGAAAATGAAACCAAAAAAACCATCCCTTCCCAAAAGTAAAAAAAAAAAAAATCTCGAGTCCCCTTTTTGCCTTGGGCCCGCACAGGAAGTCAAAAATTGGAACCGTTTTAGCGGGGGGAGAGGCATGCTGTGGAACGTGGAAGGAATTAAATCGTCGTGGGTCATAACATTATCGTCCTGGTGCGATGACAGTACGCCGGGCATGCAATAAGTATACGTCTCCATATGTGGGCTTGTCATCGGCTCCACACACTGACCGTATCCGGAACGCCGTAATAACAATAATCGTGGCTTCGGTACACTACTATCGGTTCGGCTTCGGGAGTGGTTTTTTTTTTTTTAATTTGAGTATCATACAGGAAGGACGAACTGAAAATTGGTTTCCACTATTTAAAAGTTAAAGTCGGTGGTATTGCGCGCTGCTTCCCGGTACACCAGTCGGCAAACCCTGCACAATGCTCATTATGGATGCCGGTGTGGGAAGTGGGACGATTCTATCGGATTGGCTTTTGTGGATAAATATTTTATCTCAATCACCGGTGCCCGTCCTGGCAGCGACGGCTGACGGTGGGAAATTAAAATTTAATTCAATTTTGGAAATCTTTCCTCGCTAGACTGCGGCCAGACTGTGTTTCCCTCTCTGGCTGGAACGTTGTGAGGGTGGTTTTTAGTGTGTTTTATTAATGTCGATAAAACGTATTTCGTCGAGGCGACGCAGGTCCTTACGCGTTTGAGCTATTTGTTGTGTTTATTAAGTTTACATTAAGCTTCAAATTTTCTTTACATACAAATTCGGCTGCAATTTTTAGTGTTCATATTAAAATTTTATTTGTCTAAGAAATACGTAGTGAGGCTTGTTTCATTTGTTCATTGTAGTTACAAAGGATAAGGCAAAATGAACGCTAAAGCCGGATGCACACAAAGGATACCGACCTGGATTTTGTGTCACTAATAGAAATAAAAAAAAAAACAGCACAACATCAACGTACTGCTAATAGTTGAGAGCTTGCATGAAAGAAGGGGAAGCACACGCCCCCTTCCGGTAGGGTGCTCCCTAGCGTTACGCACAAGGATAATATCCTTACGCAGCAGCGCAGCACACAAAGGCACCGGATGGTTTGGAACATTTATTTCCGCTCACATTTCGGTTGCATTCGGAAGCAAACTGCAACCGTTTGCTTTTCACCGGTGCGATGCGATGCATGCGCCGGCTCGAATCAATGACCTCGGTTTGTACGTTCAAACGTGTATCCTTTCTCGCCGTGCGTCACGCGGTTCCTGGGCGCTGTGATTTTACTTTCAAATTTACCACCCGACGGAACACCGAATGGGGCAGTTGGTCCTGGGCTCGTGGTAACAAATCCGCCCGGCCATGCTAGTGTGCGTGAAGATGGCGGAAGTGGTACGATCCCGGAAAATGAACCCTTTTGTTTGGTTGATCGGGCAATCGGCACGCCAATCTGATATGCCATCCTGATTCGAAACAATCCGATTTCGCTTTGATGTCTCGCGCGTGAAGAGAGGGGTGTCGGGGAGGGGAGTGTGCACGCGCGGGAGGGAGGACAAACCATCTCCGGCAGGGTGCCAACTTTAACGCGTATGATTGCCCGTAAGCGGGGGAAGTTGATACAGGAGACGCCGTGCTTTAATGAAGACTGTCAAAGTCAAATCCCAAAAAGGGGTGGCATCGTTTTTCTTTCCCGATTTTTGCTTTTATCTATTTTTTTTCTCCCACTTCGAGTGGCAAATTGGTTGGTGTGGTGAAAATCGGTGTGGACAAACTTTTCCAATATTAGGCCCCCTTCGGTGCGGGCGATGGGAAGGTGCTTTTTTTTTTTTTATTACGCTTTCCTAGTCGAAGCGGCTGTTGTGTTCTGTGAATCGGTTTCGGTTTACGAAACGATGCAACGTCTCTGAATAAGTATCCTTCCCGAGAAATCGCGCAGAAAACATACGGTCCAGAAATGCCAGCATCGCGCGGATCCTTTTGTGGCAACTCACTCTTTGCGAACGGAGGCAAAGTCGCGTTCCCTTTACGTCCCGTGCTTTGTCCATCACAAAACACATCTCCCCTGGCCGGCCCTCCGTCGCTGAATAAAATGATTCCGGTAGCCGGGTCAGCCAGGCCAATATAATGATTATATTTGTAAAAATTAGTCAATAGACAAACTGCCTACGGCACACGCGAAGCGTTACGCGCTTCCTTTTATTTTTCCTCTTCCTCGGTGCGTTTCTCGAATGGAAAGGCCGGCGAAAAAAGAAACGAAAAAAAACGCTGCGTGCACGAGTCTGCTTGTGTGTGAGTCGGTTTTTGTTTTGTTTTCTTCGCGGCCGTCCAATCGGGCACCGGGCGAGCGGTCGCAGAAAGTGGGCGTGTACATACGGATGGAGCGCGTGGGCACCACAGTACGCAGCGTTCGTCGTGCGGCCCCGGGCAGAAAGTGGGCGTTGCAGCCGTGCGGCGCTGTTCGGCTGCACGAGCGCACCGTTCGCTCGCTCGCTCGTGCGGCTGATTCGTGCCACCATCTGGCCGTCTCTTTCGCACCGAGGTGCGCTTGATGATGGCTGTGTATTGCCGAGAGCTCAGCGTGCTCCAGTTTGACAACTGCTCGGCAATTCTCCGAGACGCGGCCAACACAGCGTGTCGTTCATACGCAGCAGCAGCAGCAGCAGCAGCAGCAGCAGCGGCAGCAGCAACCTGCAGAAAGGTACGCCATGGCACCTTTTTCGAGTTGACTCGTCGATACGGGCGTGTGTGTATGTGCGTGCGTGTGTGTGTGTGTGAGTGTGGTGATGTGCATGTGAGCGTGATTGAGCACGATTCCCGGGGAAACGTACCGGGGGTCCAATGATAGGACAGCTTCGTAGGCAATCGGCCCCAGCTAGTCGTAGTAACAGACAGTAGTACCAGCACTATAGCGCCAAACAAGGCACACACAAAAAACAACACAACAAAACCCGATCGTGTGTGTGGTTTGCGTGTCACAGCTCGTAGGCAAACACGGTGTGTGCGTGACCCTCTGTCTTTTTCTCTCGCTCCTTCTCTCTTTCTCTCGCTCTCTCTCTCTCTCTCTCTCACACTCACACACACTCGTAAGCCTTAGCGCCGATCGGGGGCCGAAGCCGACGCTTCTTTCCTTCGTGGCGTTCTTTCTATCTGGGCTCCCGCGCGGGGGCCTCTAGTCATCGGCGAAACAAGTTTGCCCTCGTATTATTCCAAAAGCTACCTTTTCGTGCAAACACCACGGGCCCTGTGCTGTGCCGCGCTCTGCTCCGGCATTATACGTTCTTGTGGACGTGCGCGCGGTGCTGGCTGTGTCCAGTGTTTTTTTTTTGTTTACCACAGATTGCAGAGTTTCAAGAGGTGTGCCGCTTGTTGTTGTTGGCCGTTCTGTGTTGCCCAATTTTGTTAGGTTAGATTTCCTTCCCTGCGGCGATCCCGATTGTGTGTTATGTGTGTGTATGTGTGTGCACTGATGAGAAAAAAAAAGGTACTTTTGCGTACATTTACCGCTCAGGTTGTTGCAGTTTGTCGTGTGTTACCGCGTAGGAGCCAGGCAGCAGGAACAGAAGGGTAGTCAAGCACGCGGCCGCAAGTACAGTTCAAACTGCATCAATCAAAAGGCAAATCAGCTCGGTTGCAGTCGAAGCATTAACCACATTACGGTTCCATTCCACAGCTCAGGCTAGTTTAGTGTACTATTACTTAAAAAAAAAAACCACTTCTCCCATCCGCAACAGTGCGTGCATGTGCAACAGTGTTTGAAAGTGATCAACAAAGAAAACGCGAAATGTCAAAATGACTGAAGCGATGACACTGAACTAAAAGCGGCTGTTTTGTGACGCGTTGTTGAGTACGTGTGTGTGTGTGTGTTTTTTTTTTTAACGTGTCCCTGAACAGCGGGGCTGTTGTGTAGCGAAAGAACGGGGAAAACACCGACGCCAGCAATCAAAAACAGACCCTGACACCACCGATCAAACACACAGCACAGCCGCCAACACCCGCTGGAGCAGGCGAATACGCCAGCCGCACCATCTTCGACACCCGGGACCAGGACCTGCCCGCCATCACAACGGACCATCCGAGGGGGCCCGGCTTCGATCCCGTGTTCAGCATGTTGACCGACATGAGCCCATCGGCCGGGGCTCAGTTCTACAGCACCCAGATACCGGCCATGGGCATGAACATCACCAACATCGCCACGCACATGCAGAAACCAACGGTAAGCGCCTCACCTAGCCGGGAGACTTCACTACCGATTTGACAGTTGGTGTCTGAGTTGCCTAGTAGGCGTTCCTATGCCACAGGGTGGTGCACTTAGAAACGTTCCGAGCTGTCAGATTGGTGTTTGACGTTTTCGAAGTATTAGCTTGACAGCCTAGCTGAGTATCTGTTGGGAGTTTACTTTAGCAGCTGTGGTGTGTTTTCCTTGCTGATCTCAGTGAAAGTGTTTCTACGATCAAAGGTGTCACCTCAAATGTAGATCTAGGCGTGAATGTCTCTCTGACACCTCCGCGGCATGCTCCAGTGCGCACTGAGCGTGTCCGTTCGCCCCGAGCCGATCGCCCAAGTCAGGCAGGAAGCTACCGAACAAGACAGCTCACTAACGAGCCAACCGGCGCACGAGAAACGCCGGCAAGGTCGTCCAGCCGCCGCTATCGGATCGGATCTATGGCGCGATCATTAGCTTCAGCTGGCGTTGCGTATTTAAAACGATATCAAACCGTCATTAGCCTGACGACGTGTGTTTCCGCGTAGGTGACAACGGTGTGCGCTGTGTCGCACCCGGCCGATCGGCACGGTGGATAACGCTCTCTCACGCGTCCTGACTCTGCGGTCCACCGGTCGTAGGTGTCGGGGTGGGCGAGAAGGTAAATAAATTAGTCATATTAGGGCGTTTCCGCTCCGGACACTGGATGACACTATCGGGGCGACACGATCGGCCGAAACAGCGGCGCACTGCCGTAGAATGATAACGGACGCGGGAGAAAGGTGCGGTGAATCTTCCCACGTATTTTTTTTTTCTTGTGTTCTGATCCCGCGCCGTAGATCTAGCGTGTTCTTTTTTTTTTTGAGGTAGATAACGAAGGAGAATAGAGAATAGCGAGCGGAGAAGAACGCGCTGCTGCGTGACAGCGCGCGGTTGTTCGGTGGGCTTTTTCATCACGTTCAACAGACCTATTAACCTGTCCCTCGGGAGCGGGATTATGGATTTTTGGGAAGATCGATGAAAAAAAAACGAAGTAAGTGTTCAAAAAAAAAAAAAAAAAAAAAAAAAAAAAACAACAAAACCTCGGCAAAATAGCATAGGATAATTGCAATAATTGCAAGGACACGTAAGCAACCAGCTCTCGGAAAATTGTCATTCTCCCGGCCTAAAAAGGGCCGTTGCTCTACTTTTAGCAAAATGGGACCCCGGCCACTTCTTATCCCGGGGCTAAAACCGGTGCCGCACACCGACTGTTGACCTGCTCCTACTGCTTTTGTTTATTGTTTGTGTTGCTGCCAGTGTGCCTGGGCTGCTTTTCGAGCATTACGGCGGCTGGGGTGTTTCTATCGAAAAGGGATTTGGACGGGATTAAACGCTGCTCGCACTGTTATTGTTTTGCTTCTCGCTCGCGCCGTCGGTGTTGGAGGCTGTTTCGGTACGGTCACCCGCTGACCGGGCGGGCAGGCAACGAGGGTAGCAGCAGGACATCAAACGGTCCTGCGCTGCGAGTGAAAGGGGGATGCTGCGAAAACCCCCGGCCCAACCCCGTGGCGCAAAATCGTTGAGAGCTAATCTATTTAGAGCCACGGCTAATCGCCGTGCCGTGTTGTGTTATTGTGTTGTGTTTTTTTTTTGTGTTGCTCTTCCTTCTCTGAAATCTGCCTGGAGGAACCCGCAGCAGGAATCGCAGTGGCTCTCGCCGGGAAAGTGACCTGGCAAAATAGCAACTCAATGCGTTTTTTTTTTAATGTTCTTCTCCCGGAGCGACGATAAGTAATCCGCATCGCAAAAAGGCCTCTTTGTGTGAGTGTCACACAGAGGGCAAGAAAAATAAGAGGCAGAGAGCAAGACGTGAAAATCGCCAAACCCGAAACATTTCTGCCGTGCGCGATCCACGTCCGGAGGGAAAATGTACACATCAAACTGCGTCGAACCGAACCTGCGTAGTGTTTTCTGCGTAAACGTACCGTAAAGTCACTCCGTCACCCCGCGATGAAACGTCGAAAGTGCCGACGACGGGGCGCGGTTTGGCAGACAAATTTGCCTGCCAACCGCATACAAAAAAAAAAAAACAAAATAAAAATAAAGGGAAAAAGGAAACTCAAGCGAGAAATTCCTTCATTCCAAGTGTCGCTAAAAATATGCGGCACGGCGGCGGCGCAAAGGCGTTAAGCAAAATAATCAAACAAATCGGGTCGTCGGGGAGGTTCGCTCCGGAAGGGCGCAAAATGCCGACGGAACGTTCCCGCTTGTCGGTGCTATTTTGGCGAGCGTTTATTTTTTTTTTTGTTGTTGTTGTAGTTTTGGGGAGTTGCTGGAGAATCAAATGCGGCACGACGTCAGCGCACGAGCCGACCTTTCCGGTGCCGCGGCATGTTCGGTGGTCGACAAATTGTTGGAGCATCGCGTTTGATTGATTGCGGTGTGCTGCCGGTTATAGCGCGCCGAGTCGCAAGACGGGGATGCTTTTCCGACTCGGGACGACGCGCGCTGTGACGCTGGAAACGTGACCGAAGAGTTTTTGAGCTTGCTTTTAAATTCCAATCCAAACCGTGCTAGTCCTGATGAAGTCTGTGAGAGTACGGAAATGGTCTTTAAAAAGACTTCATCGTTGGAAGTGACTTGCTACCACCGTAATGCTTTCCAAAACTTGCCTTCCAATGGATAATCAGCTATTGCAACAAAAAAAAAAAAACGATTTTTAATTCTGTGGTCCTTGGACCTGGCACCTAGGAAGCCCGAGCCGGCTCTGGAACGTTCTCGAAAGCGCCCGCACACAAACAACACCTGAGAATGTCACCGCACCGACACCTCACCCTCGCGTTTCGGAATCAGAATACCATTTTTAAAAACGGCCATCCCCATTTCCATTCCAAATCCCGGCACCGGACAAGTATCCCGGTGCTGCATAATGCATCGTCCAGAGTCGGCGGCAACGAAATCAATGCAACGACGACGAGGGCGTTGTCGTTGGCCGATGCAAACAACCTTCTTCGGCAAATAAACAAGCTCCGGGCCGGGCCGGGCCGGGTAATCAGCTGCATCGATTGTCTCCAAGAAAGCGACCCGGGACCAGCGCACGTGCGTTTGGTTGGCGCCGGACTTCGTGGGAGGCAGCCCGGAGGCCAGGCCTGCCGGGAAATATGAGTTTATTGAAATCAAATGAAATCACCATAGAAAGGATAATAAAGTATCTCGAGTCGGTGGCCACCGCACGGTACGATGTACCGCATGCGATTTGAATTCGAAATGAAGTCAGTCAGTGACCGGGGCATCTGGAACGGTCGAAACTTCTCGGGCTTTCCAAGGTCCCGAGCGGTTGGCGACTGGTGGATGTACATTGCCGAATTAAGATCTCGCTTCTCGTGCTGCGCCCAGAAATAGAACTGACACACTGCGGTGGACGAGCATCTCGCAAACTTCCGCCGGTTTTGACTCACACCGGGGTGTCTGAGTGCGAATCCGTGCCGAGAAGGAGAAGCAGACCCACTAGCGCTCATGTCAATGCGTTTCTGGTGATTTATTGTCGATTAATCGATTTGACGTGACGTGCCTGGGACGGACCGGTTTATGCTGGCGTTCAACACAACAATGAACTCCGATTCGCAACTCCTCTCGGTGCGATTCGCTGCACCTACTTGGGAAGCGTGCGAAAGGGTAGCTAGAGCGCAGCATCCGACCAGGCGCATAACCGAAACCCGGCGTCTAAGGAAATCCAGAAATCACCCCATGACAAACGATGCCCGAGTTGGCCCGAGAGATAGAGAGAACATAAAAAAAAAACCGAGGGCAGAAGAGAATGCGTGAAATCGGGTGGAAAATTTTGAAGTGAAAAGAAGATGAGCCCGCACGAACGCAGGAGGAACGCAACAAAGCGGACCAAGCGGGCGATTGACCGCGCGGTGTGCGGTTGACGCCGGTGTGGATTTTACAAATTTTACGGCTAATTATGAGCGCCTCGTTTCGGGGCGCGCGCGCGCGCTCTCGTATCTAGGATCTAGGCGCCTCGGCCGAACGGGAGAGAGCATGCCCGGCGAGAACGCACTAGAGGAAGACAGAACGAAACGATCCCCGGCACGCACGTTTGAAGTGTACGTGAAATTTTTGGGAAATGTTCCACCCAGGTCCTCGGCCGAACCTGCTAATGGCGATGATTAATGGAATGTGAAGCAAAGGGAACCGTTTTGCGCACAGGCTCACCGAAAAGGGAACGGTGTGTGAGGTTTTCTTTTCTTTCTTTTTTTTTGTGTGTGTACCGAGATCGGGAAGAGCAGGCAGACATGGTCGTTTAATTTTGTCGTTTGAATCTGTTTGTGTAAGCTAGTTCGGGTTTAAAAATATGTTCCAAGCCTTTTTAAGGACCAATTTGTGTTAGGACCTTCGACTAGCCGAAGAACCTTACTTTAGTCTTGAGTTTTTTAACATTCGACTAACTCTAGCTCAATATGTTTGTTTTAAATTGCTTGTCAACAAGTCCATAGTGATTAAATTTCAAGCTGGCACATATGTTACAGTGCTACATGCACACAGAGACTTATAAGGCACATTTTAGGACTTGTTGGACTTCTGAGACATAGGATCTCCGACATACCAACACCTTAGCGTTAGAATAAAACCTCAGGTGCTTGTTTAGGAACGTATGGTCAGCTTAAGTCTTGAGTCCTTTAACATCCGAATAGCTTTAGCTCAATTTGGTTGTTTTAAACTGCTTGTCAAGACGATTTCCATTGAAATTAACTCTTCATAGTCACCTTATTTCAAGCTGGGACATATCTTCGAGTGCTATAAGGCACATACGTATAAGGCACTTTTATGGAGTTTTTCGGACTTTTCACTCTTAGGATGTCCAACACCTAGCAGCTTAGCATTAGAATCAAACCTCAGGAGCTTGATAAGGAGTGTATAGTGAGCTTTAGTCTTGAGTGTTAGGCTCCCCATCAACATCCAGGCGACTTCTCCGGATGGTATTACTCTCCTAACTCCTGTAGGGTGACATTGACGGCACTTGCGTGTACTTGCCGCTTAGATCCGGTGACCTTTTCCACCGAACCAGTACAGCCGATCGAAAGGGCCCCAACCAAGACCTAACACCTAAATATCAACCTCGGTGCTAGCCGTCGTGTGCGATTTTTTTCCTGTTTTTTTTTTCTTTCTTTTTGTTGGTCCGCATACCCGCCTGCTCTTGTCGCGATCTGTTACGCCACGGCGACGGAGGTGTGCGCGGTACAATCAATTTGAATAAAATTCAAATCACGTACCGGGGCGTACCGCGGTGCCCGCGAGCCGCCAACCGCCCCGTACAGCCCAAAAGGGATCGCGTTGCGCGCACTGCCAAGTGGGTGGTTGGGGGAGCAAACTGGAACCGGTACGCGCAAGCCATTAATTATAAATTATTCACGATTTATTATTAATCCAGCCGTTGCATCCGGGCTGCACCTCTGGTGCACCGCGATAGTGCAGGCCAGCGTTGTTGCTCCCCCACCCTCCCCCCTCGAGGCTCCAAGGCCGTTGCGCGGACGAGTGTATGTGTCCTCCAAGTGACGCCGGGTACCCGGAGGGCTCCGTACGCCGCCGTACTGGGTACTCGCTGGGATGCTGCTCACAAATCGACGCGGTCTGATTTATTATCTCCAGCCCGCACCGCCACTAATCCGAAGCGAAAGGAAGAAGTCCAAAGTGTACCGAAAAAGCCACAACGCCAGCGCGCCAGTCTCCAGGGCCTAGCGAAACGCCAAACACTTATCAAACGGGCAAAGATACGGTCAGACGGTTGATACGGGGTGCCTTTTGGTTTTGTTTTACTACTCCTCGGGTCCACTCCGGGCACCATAATGCACGTCAATCGTGCGCACATTCCAGCGCATAATTTATGCTTCGATGCGGTGCGGGAAAGTTTGCGGCAGACGGGACAGGGAAAACCCGCGGTCCTGTGGCTTCACGCTGAAAATCGGGGGGAAATAATAAAAAATTAAAAAATAAAAAAAACAAAAACAAAACAAGCGCGCGCTCAACGAACATGGAGTGCATCCCGCAGGCGGAAAGTGCCAGCCGATCCGAACCGACAGCGGAGGGAGCCGCAACGCTAAGGAACCAACACTCGCGAAAGTCACGCGTGCAAACGGCCACGACGACGACGACAGGAGAAAAAAAAATTGAAATTTTATGGACCATTATATGGAACCGCAAAAACGCAATCCTAACTCGCTTCCTCTCTCCCTCTCTCTCTCCCTCCCTCTCTCTCTCTCTCTCTCTCTCGCTTTCTTGCGCGCTTTTCGAGTGCGCTCGAAGGTGTCGCACGGCATTTTGATTCGATTTGGGCCCCTAGCCGACAGATCAGTGGCGACCCCATATGGTGCCCCCGGGGGGTGGGGTATGGCTAGAAACTGTTGCAGCCCGCAACAAATGGCCTGCCCGCAGCGGGGATGCTGCAGTGCGACCACAGCTGGATGGCGCCTGGCACCCCTCAGCAAAGGCGCATCGAGCGCATCGAGCGCTTCGCTGAGGAGGACCGCCAACCGTGTGCGATACGCCGTCCAGGACGGTTTTGCGAGCTGAAACTGTCATCGCCAATGCAGCGTGCGGTGCGAAGTGAGGAAGCCGCTTATTTGTACAACCGGTGCGAAGTGTTTGGCTTCCTGCTGCGCTTTTCGGGTTTCATTACGATGATTAACACCGCTTCTATTGGTGGCAACTTTGTTTGGCGGCGGCCCGCCCGACAGGAAGCGGTGACCGTCGCACAGGAGTGCGATGGACTCGGGAAGATCTTAATTGCCTTTCCGGGCGAACGGGCGACCGGCGAATTCCGGGAAGCCGAATGTCGTTAGGATTTTTCCAAGCGCAACCGCGGGACGGGAAAAACCCGTTGCTGGGCAGGAGAGCCACACGGTGCTCGCCGTCCGCCCTCGGGCGCGTTTGGAACAGAACAGATTTACCGTGCGGCTATTATCGTACGGCGGCTGCACGCGATCCGCTTGAGATGGACGGTTTTTCGGGACGGTCCCAGGCGCGGGACCTTGAAGCTGGACCTTGGAGCCGGCCGGGTTACAATGTTTCTCGCACTCTTTCCCCACCGTGGGTGCGGCCTTCAACCTTGGTAATGAGCTCCGATGGGTTTCTGTTTTTTTCTCTCTCTCTCTCTCTCTCTCTCTGAAATGTAACAACACTCCGTCTTCGTCACATAACCCTGCTCTTATCAGCATCCGACGGCTGTACCACCGGCTCGAGATTGGACACGGCACGGCCGCTCGTTTGTTCCCGGTAATGATTGAGTTTTCCTTTGCCGTGTCCTACGCACGCACACCGGACCGGGAGCGCACGCACAACGCCGGCGAGCAGCGACCTTCCACGACTTCCCCGGGCGCGTCGCCGTCTCCGACCGACGGCACCGAATAACGACTGCTACCGGGATGCAGCTCTCGGCCTACTTTGTTGCAAATCTCGGCAGCGGATAACATTGTTACAAACCGTGCCGCAGGTGGTTACTGCCACGGCACTGCAAAACCTTCGCAGCGCACGCAATCCACACGCAGGCGCTATTTATTTTACAGCTTTCCTATTACGGCGAGCGTTTTTTGTCTTCTGCACGGGCTAATGATCTGCTCCGGGACGTGCTGTGGGACGCTGGCTGGTGGCAAGATCAACCACGGCCAGGATGGACACCTAATTTGTTGTCCCACCTATTGCTCCCGGTGGTTAGGACGGAAGTCCGTGGAAGTTTTGAGGTCTACAAATATGTTTCTTGTTACAACTGTTGCGATCCAAATGATTTTATTTCTGGAGTAGCCTATGGATAGGATGTCCTCAAGATATTGGAAAGTCCGATCGTTGGGATCAGTTGCTGGTGGTCTAAAAATATGTTGCTTATTACAACTCAATTGAATCTTATTTGCCGAATGGCCTGTGGATAGGATGTCCTCAAGAAATTTGGAAAGCCCGTTCTTTGGGATCAGCTGCTTGTGGTCTAAAAATATTTTCCTTGTTACAACACAATTCGATCTTACTCCTGGAATAACCTGTGGACACGATGTCCTCAAGATATTGGAAAGTCTGTTCGTTGGCATCAGCTGCTGGTGGTCTAAAAATATGTTCCTTGTTACAACTGATGTGCTCAATATGATCTTAGTTCTGGAGTAGCCGATGAACAGGATGTCCTCAAGATATTAAAACGGGTCAGTTCAGTCGTAAACCTACAAAGCTATGTTTCTTTTGTAACAAATGTTTCGTGCGCTTAGTGCTGGAGTTCTCTACGGACGGGATTTCGAATGATTCCCTTTCGAACCGACATGCAAATCGAACATCATCGGACTTGCGTCCAACTAAGGCTCCAGCTAACGCGGAGCAGCAACAACATACAATGAGGAGGGGGAAAAGCCCCGATCTAATGGCCCTGGTGCGGGGCCCGCTAATGCAGCAAGGAACCCAAACTACACCCGGACTTGAACCTCCTTCGCATCGACCCCTTGCCCGTTCGGACCCGCTTCATGCCCGAATCTCCGGTAAAAAAAAATCCCGGAGCGCCAGCGCCAAAAGAACCAAGTCCAAGAAGGCAGCCGAGAGCGAGTGAAAGAAAGAGGGAAAAAAAAACCGGGCTCGCCCCGAACCAGGCGGGCGAAAGAATACATAAATTTGAAACCCTCAAGACAACATAATTATAGAGCATCGTTAATATGGGTTTAAGTAATAGTGCGCGGGTGAATGCTGGAATGCGGGGTTCGCGCGGGGTGGAGTGCGGGGTTTTGAGCGGGGATCCAAAAATAGGCTGAGAGCTGGGAAGCGCTCGGGACCTTGCAACAACTTGCGGGCAGGATGAAGCCGGCTCGAGTGACTGACCGTAGACGGGGGAGCGAGATGACTTTGAAACGACAATACGGCGGCGGCCTGAAATGGCCGCTTAACTGGTTGCTGATGCCGCCCGCACTACGCCGCGGTGACAGTAGCGGGTCTCCTGGTTTGCTTCCCTTGCCCAGCGCGGCATCTATCTGCTGTTGCCGGCTTATCGAGGCCTCCCATGCGGGAGGTGCCGCCTTTTAATGACGGAGGCGACCCAGGGCAGGGCGGGGATGTTTCGGGATACGGTGTGGGCTTACAACTAGCACAACTAGCTGCAGAAAAGGGAGTGAGAGATAGCGCCCAACGCCTCGTCATTACTTCCCTCCTCCCTTCCCCTCCTCCCGCGAAGCTCCTTTTCGCGCCAACCGCTTGGACGAGACTCGACCAGCGAACCGCTTAAAACAAATAAACCCCGAACAGGACGTGCAAGTCATCCCTTTCCGCGGTGCGATGGTTTTCGGCCTGTTTCAGGATTCACCTCGTAAAACTCCCGGGTCAACTCCCGCGCACCCCCCGACCCCGCACAGGAGAGAGAGAGAGAGAGAGAAAAAAGGGAGAAATCAAATGAAAGCGTCGAAGCGCCCCTTCGAGAAAAACCCATTAGCGCGCGAGTGCGATTCCACCACCAAGGCACCGGTGCGCATTAGTAGGGCAACGGCAAACGAACGCTGAAATTGGTCCCGGTGGGTGTGGGAGTGTGCGTTCGCGGGCGCTAATAAATACATCAAAACCAGATATACCGACCCCCGGCGGTTTCGCACACAGACGCTGGTCAGAAAACGGTTTTCTTATCGATTTTACAAAACCCGGCGCCCGGCGAACTTTAATTGAATTTGGAAAGTTTTGGCCCAAAATTTCGTCCAGACATGGGCGCTGGAGGAAGGGGGGTGCAAGGGGGAGCGCATCGCTGCAGCTCAGGACCTAGCGTTGAACTGCAGCACCGAATGACTTAACTGCCTGCTAAACAAATTAGACACTTCTTGGCGGCAGACTTTAAACAGCCGCCGAACGGGGTCGGCTTCGTTTGCGCCACCCGCACGAAACCGTCCCGAGGCGCCAGTGCTGGGCCGCACTGATGATTTATCGCGAACCGTTTCGCAGTAAAACCTCAAAATTAATTGTTAAAAGATCCCTCTTCAAGCGTGTGCGTGAGTGCGAGCGGGGTTCGTTTTTATTGTTTTTTTTTTCTTGTTTTGTTGCTGCCGGCGGTACGTTCCCTTTATGGCTCCCGGATGGGACGAGAGTTCGTGGAAGTAAGCGATCCACTCGAAACATACACACGGTGGAGAAAACATAAAAAAAAACTTCTGTCCAATTCTCGATTCTTCCCCGCCCGGAGCAGGGAGGAAGTTGTTGCTGCTTGTTTCGGGTTCCTTATAGGTTAGCTTCTCTAACACACCCCGTTCCTAGTGGTAAAAAGCAAAACAATAAAGACGTCGAATGTGTGGTTGGAGCGAGTATCGAACTCGGGCGGTCGTAAACACGCATTTAAGCACTGTCAACTTTCCAAAACAACAACAAAAAAAAAACGCACGTCAAAAACCCTTTCCACCGAGACTGCTTGATCCGTAAGCACCGAAAAACCAGTCCGCAAAGTTTTCTTAGCAAAACATCGCACCATTCTGGAGACGGCGTGCGAGGCAGGGCGGCAAATTGCACGTTTAACGAGCCCCACCTTCCCCTACCCTTCGAAGGGCCTTTTTTCTTCTCCCCTCCTCCATCTCAGCACTTATCCGCGTTCGGTAAGTTTGCAACTGCATCCCCACCGGTGCAGCACATTGATTGATCGGTTGTTTTGATAATGCTGCCTGGCGTTCGTGTTTCCCTGACGGGGTTGCCTCGCCAAGCTTCAACAAGGGTTGCGATGAGCAGGCTTAGAGTGCTGCTGACAGGGGTGGTTTCCACTGAAGAGGCAACGTTAATTAATTGGGCAGGCGATTGGGGGTAGTTCCTCAGCCCGAAGAAAGAACACGATCCGAGGCGCTAGAACATGAGATCTAATCTGTCGTTTGGAGGGACTTGTTCGGACATTACGGGAGATACTTTTCCAAAGCTATAACCTGGAAGCAAGTTGGTGTCTTGTTTTTCTCGAGGTTCTTTACGAGGTTCTGGGTTTGTAAATCCAGTCGCTAAGACTACCTAGACTTCCTGATTCTTCCTGATTCGATCTAGCCTCAACAGGAATTGAAGTCCGAGCAAGTTACTAGCTGGACTTTGATATAATTATCTTACTAGATGGCTTCCTAAACGTCTCCAAACTTTTAGTTACGCTAGCTCCTAACTAATCGCCATTTCTATCCACACCTCCATGAGCCAATAGACACCATCTTCTCGACCTGTATGTCTCCCCGGTACTTGGAACAACCCCCATGTCGACATGGGTGCTTCATCTCCCCCCCCCCTGCCCCCCTCCGGGTGACCCTACGACCCCGAACAAGCTCGTACGCTATCGGATCCTTAGGCACTCACCTCACCAGCCCGCTTTCAAGGCTAACATGGAGTCGCGGTGTCGTGTTCCGCCTTCACCTTATCTGCATGTAGCGATCGGTTGCGCGCTTGCAACGGGCTGAGAGGAGCGTACCCGTGTGTGCGATTTTAATCGTGGCCCGTCCCCGGCTGCACAATTCGCCCCGCGCGATAATGCAATTATCGCACCGGTATTAATATTCCTCATCCAACCTTCTAGCGATTTACCATTTTTGCAATTAGAAATACATTCATCATTCGTCTCGCTCGCCGCATATGTGTGTGTGTGTGTGTGTGTTTGGTGAGTGGGGGGAAGGGGGAGGGGGGATATCTCCTCGTGACACCCTTGCGCCCTTCTCGCCGTGGGGCCCGTGAGCGACCGGTTTGACGGGTTGCGGCACCGTTTCGCATCGACACCGGCGACTGGATCGACTGGAGAGCCCTCCGGTAATCTTGATGGACGATTGATGTGTGTGTAATCGCGTTCCGCGTACGTCGCCGGCGTCGCTCGTCGCCGGTGCGGAACGGTTGAAGGTTTCGGCGACCGCGCGCAATCAATTCAATGTAAATATTTCGCGAGAAAGGAAGCAATTAGCCGTATTGCCCAACAGCACACATCGTCGAAGCCCACACCGGGAGGGGAGGGTGGGTGGGTCAAAGACAGTTCCAGGGCTGGGTGGAAGATTTACTAAACAATACAAAAAAAAAAACCCAAAGCCATCCCGTTGGAATGTCCGGAACGGTCCAAGGCCCCGGCGCTTGCGCTGTTTGTTTCGAAGAACGTACGAAAAACACACACGTCTAACGAAAAAGGTTCCCGAAGATCTTCGGCGCGCGGTGTTTATTATGATTTCCTTCTGCTTTATTACGCGCCGGCACGCCGGAACGCCGGGCGCGGTCTCGCTATATTTGTTTGGATCAATTTTCTCTCGGCTCCAAGCACGCCGAGGGTGCTGGGTTGTTTCGTTCCCCGTTTTTTTTTTCGTCGTTCGCCCCAGCCTTTGACTTGGGCTTCATAATGGGAGAGAGCCCACACGCTGATTGGGTGCGACGGTTGGTTAGACCGTTTAGTTTTACGACCCCCTTTTTTTCTTGGGCGACCCGCTGGTCCCGGGCGGGAAGAAGCTGTAAATGAGTTCCGAGTTCGCGCACACAAGGCACCGAGCGCAGCAGAAAATATGGGACCCAAATAAACCAAATTGGACCATAAAAATCCAATACCTGTCCGAAAGTGTTGGAAGATGGGGAGGAGGAGGAGGAGCGGATTACCTGGCCAGGCATCCTTTAATAGTGGTCGCAACCAAAGACGAAGTCACAAACAAAAAAAAAACGAGGGAAACGGAGAACCTGTCCAGATCCTGGCGCTGGCGTTTGAAAAAAGGCCCGCAAAACCCGAAACGAAGGGAAGATAAGAAAAGAAGGAAAAATCAAAACACACACACACACACACCCGTATGAAATCCATAAACCCATTTCCCCGGATCGCCCCAGCGTCGAGCGCAAACCCATTAAATCACCTGTTTTCGGATGGCGCACCGAAGCAACCCGCACCGTCATGATCGCGCCGTGGTGTAAAAACAAAAGCCCCGAAGGAAGTTGTGAATTAAAGCCCGTCGTCGTGGTCGTTGGGCAAAACGAATTATAATCAGCCGACGAATTATGATGGACACCAGTGCGCCGGTCTCACGGTTGTGCGGCGAAATTTGACGATGCGTCCGTTGCGTCCGGTTTCGCCGTGGACGTGACTCCGCTCGGGGTAGAACTGGGCTGGGAGAACGCCGTCAGCTCGGCAACAAAAGGTTGCAAAGTGTGCGCGTTGTCACAAAGTATGGTACAAGAGCTGGAGGTCCGGTTCGGTCAAGAGTCTCACCCAGGACCTGTAGTGCAGGGATGAAACAATCTGGTCCAAAATCCCATTACTAATTATGTATTTATTTCCTTTTTTTTCTCTCCCCCTCTCTCTTTTTCCTCCTTTTTCTATTGCATTCTTCGCCACCGGGCAGGAACATCCGGGACTACGGGGAACGCCGCTAGCGATGCTCGCGGCGCAGTGCAACAAACTGTCGAGCAAATCGCCCCCGCCGCTGGCGGACGCAGCCGTCGGTAAAGGCTTTCATCCGTGGAAGAAGAGCCCGATCTCGTCCGGGCCGCACTCGCCGTCGAACACGCAGGGTGGCGGATTGGCCGGGCTGGCCGGTGTCGGTGGCAACGGTGCGGGCGGTCTCGGGGGCAGCGGGGGTGGTGCCGGACTCGGCGGCAACTCGGTGCTCCAGTCCTCGCTCGGACGTCTCTCGTCGTCCGGCAGCTCGTCCACGATCAGCCCGATGGCGAACCTTACGTCAAGGTAGGTGAAGAGTCCGCACGTTTGCTTGCCCGCGTTCTAGCTCCAGTTAGCTCCCTTTCGGTAGTGCCTTGGTTTCTTTGTGGGAGGGGGGGAAATTGTTTCCCCCTCCAACCGTGCGCGATTTCAGTGTGTATATCGAAATTTATGTTGTTCTTCTTTCTTCCTTTCTCTTCTTGTTCTCAATGCTTTCGTTATTTCATCGCACGGCTTGGCGCGCGCGCGCGTTTGCTGATGTCAATGCGCATGCCCGTGCGTGGGTGGATCACGAACGTTTCTTTTCCCCCGTGACACACCCGGCCTGGGCTGCCGAACGCCCAATCGTGCAGTGATCTGTACTTTACCGGCGCGTCAGGATCGCCGGGTAGCTGCGGGGCGGATAACGCACACCACGCCAGCCTCCAGCACGCGCTCGGCAAGGTAGGTGGCGGTGGGGGCGCTGGTGGCGGTGGTGGGGG
>JXWZ01013395.1:0-19856 GCA_000956215.1 Anopheles farauti No. 4 | reverse complement strand
CAGGCAGAAAACTTTTCACGAATCTATAAACGGGCACTCACCTGATGATCCGTTGTTTGACGAGGAAAAGTTTCATTATCTGCAGCAACAAAATAAGTAAAATCATGTCTCTTCCATCCTCAAAGCTCAGATGGTTCATCATTTGTCGATATTCTCGTGCCCGAGAGATTGATGCAAGCGATTCGTTACTTTGCCGTATCAGTTGGCTGCAGAATTAATCTGAAGATTCATCACCCCGTACCGCAGTCGAGCGTGGGTCATAGATATCCAGTCGATGCTAACGAAGACCGCGTACCATGTTTCATGTTTGACATTATCATCTGCTCGATCGCGCGTTCCGATGCCGTGTAATTGGAGTCGTACAAGTAATCGGGCATTTTTCTGATCATTCGAACCATTTGTTGTTACAAATGGAGCACCGCGATCAATACCTGTTGGATATACGGAACATCGTTTATTCGTATGATTTTTTAACGACAAAACAGATGAAATAAAATGAAAAAAATTAATGAAGAAATTTTCATGGCTGCTTTCACTACTTATTATAATTGCACATACATGTGTTATCGAGCTTAACCAAAGTCCCGCGATACTTTTCGCCATGGAGCCACGAGAATTTGCAGTCAGTACTAATTGACAATTATGGTCGCTTGTTTTATCTCCTCATTCCTGGTTAGTTAGATTGTTGGAGTTATTGGAACACCAACCCTCATGGTTCAATGCAGAAAAACAAATATTGTCACATCGACTACATAGTTGTACAGGTTATGTTCCCATTGGCATGGGTTGCGATTTTTATCAATGAAAACATGATCGTATAAAAGCGTAAACGAAGGAGGATGAGAATTCCACGGTGCACAGTATGCTGTGATACAAGTGAGCCAAACGGCTAACTGGGCACTCGAAAATAGTATGCTCCTCGCAGTCAACACGAATAAACCCATATTATCTAGATTATTTGAAACTGTCCCGAGGGCATGACCAGTTCGGGAAATTCCACTCACTGTGGAATATTCTGCATTCTACCTTTAAAGTGACTGTCTCGTGGTGTTTAAAAGGTTTTTCGCGCCAAAGTGCATTAAATCATAATGTATAAAAAATATTGTTTCAATTCAACTAACTGCATAGCAAGGCAACCTTTTGAACAGTTAGTAGAAGACTCAGAAGTCAACTACTTTATTACGCTTTAGTACATTGTGTAGTCTGAAATAGTAGTACATTTAGCATAATATAAATCAATAACCACCAAAACATCATTTGATCAGTTAGTCTTAATAGGCTGATGGGTTCGAAAAAGCTTGCGAAAAAAGCATTTTGAAGATTATTTATTTTTTTCGCTTATTGCTGTTGGTCGAAAGTTTAACACTTTCTTATACAGACAGTTCTGCAAATGGTACAAGAGATAGATAAGAAAACAACGATTATCACGCACTAATGGGAGCAAAAGCAAAAGGTTAGTTTGAATAAATTTCAAATTAACGAGTTCATTATTCATATTCTAATTACGCTTTCGTCACCATAATGATGATTATCCTCTGCAGTTGAGGCAAAACTAAATTTGGTCTCGAGATCAAAAGTCCATCATTAACATGGCCGCGTCCACTGGGCCAAAAATCACTACAATGCCGCTAACGCGGTATGCTTCGCTTTTTGCTGATGGTTGAGGTTTCTATTGTGGCGCTGGAAACATGACAAGTTTACAGTTGGTACTGAACTCCGAGTCACAGCGAAACGAGAGAGAAAGAGAGAGAGAGGAACGGGTAAAGCTGAATATGAAAAACGGTTACGCAATTTGGTTACGGTTCTCCGGTCAAACACAAAGGTCAACATAGGAAAAAGTGGCCATTTTTGTATTATTTAGCTTTTTGAAGCTGTTGCTAAATTGGTTTCTATTGTTTGGAAGCTTAGCTTTCCCGAAATGGATAAAATCGATCAAGCTTAGTGTTATATTGTAGAGAATTAGCAGTGTTAATATATGCCTATAGATTAACAATAGACCATGTTTTTTTTGCCCTTTAATATGTAACGGAACAACGATATGATTTATCTTGTCACTCAAATTCGTTCGATAACACTGCAATCCTACTATAGTTATTTTTTTCTATAAACCGGTCAGTACATAAACAGCCAAACCCTATGACTAATAAGTTTTGAATTAAACTAGCTGCTATCATTTTAGAAAAACAATATTAGAAGGAGAAAATCTATATATTTTTCCAAAACTGTAGCGGTCACTAAGTAGATGACGTTGACACTAATGTTGAGTAAATATATAAAATGCATTATCCTTGGCCAATCAAATCTTTATTGATAATAAACCTGTATCGTTTCACTTGCCAGGTGTGGAATGAACAATTTTCTTTTCAAACAATTAAATCGAAAACGTTGGTTTCCTACCACTTTTTTGTCTCCCACGAAAATGAAATGAAGCAATTAAATTTATGACAAATTAAGTCCAAAGCAAAACATTCACCACAGAACCGCAGAAGCCAAGTGAGCGCCAACACCAGCGTGAGTAAAACATAATAAGCTTAGAAAATGCTACGGAAATATAAACCAGCCACCTTTTTCCCCAATTATTCTCGATCCAAACAATAAACGCCGTCGACCGGCAAGAGCAATGAGAATGGAGAGATGGGAAAACAGTTCCAAAAGACGACAAACGTTAAGAGACCAACGTCAGTGGCCATGAAATTTTATTTTCATTTCTCTTACCGAAACCACGCTTTCAGACACACCTTAGAGTAAGTGTAAATTAATTTAACCCTTTACGCGTGGGTAACAATTTGAAATGCTTGGCAACCTTCTTAAGTAGGGTTGAGAGATTTTTTTTTCGCTGTGTTATGATAAATCAAGCAAACAAAGTTTAACAGAATAAATAAACTGTTCCCAATCTATAACTATATTTTTCCATTCTCCTTTACTATTGGATTGGCCTTACTAAATGAGTATAAAAATGAGGATATAACAACTTATTTGAACTGTTTCCACGTTACATATCTACAAATCTTAGTTTACCGGTTTTGCATATTCAAATATTTTGACTCATTCTTAAATCACATCAGCAATCGACTTAAAATCAGTCAGATATTTCGAATAAATGGTAAAAGCCGATAAAATGTGGTGGAGAGCGTCATTTTGATTAAGATCAAATAAACAGCACATAAGTTATAATCTTTAAATATTAAGTTTTATCAAGTTATAGCGTTCAATTGAAATAACATAAATATTTGTTAAACAAATTCTGCCAACACAATTTACGATTCTTGTAATTGTTTTTTTTTTTTAGTTATGAAGAAAACCAATTTTAATTCAATTTAACACATTCGTTGGTTCCGGCCTAAGGTTATCATCTAAACAATAGTTTACACAGTGTAGTAATTTCGTTATCATGAACATATTTCAGGCCTTGATCACATTGAGTCGAGAAAAATAAAATATAACTACACTACAACCTAACTTAACCAAGTATAAATTATTCAATTATTTATATGAAGTGAACAATTGTGTATTTAGATTGATATATTTCTAACAGCACTTCAGCGTAATTGATTTTTCTTAACAATTTTGTTCTAACATGTTTATCATTTGTAAAGTATTTTGGAAGCAAATTTAATATCTGCTTAATGTATACATCGTAAAATATTTATATCTTTTGAAATTATGTTTTGACTCTATGAAACCAATTCGCACTGACATAGACTAATGTAAAATTTTATATGTCACATCAAATTTCGATGTTGGGGCTCTAATAGCGTTTAGAACAATCGTTCATTTAAAATTACTGCTAGATATTTTACTTTTTCGTTCCAATAACTCGATTACGGCTAGGATGTTTGTTTTTGCCAGTGCATCTCGTGAAATACATTAATTCAGTGTTGATTTCGTTGGTTTTACGTTTTCACGATATACAACATGATTGTACTAGGATATAAATGTGTCCAATAGTTTAATTATTATTTGAATTGTCCCATTGTAATAAACAAATATATTATGTAAAACAACATAAAATATCGATTCAGTATTTATCCGCAACGATTTCATATATCACGGATGTATAATGAAGGCAAGGAAACCCGGAGATAACAGATAAATATCTTTTTTTTTAATCAATTTCAATAATTTTCGATCTTATATGTATCACCTTACAGGAATCTCAAAGAATCGAATTCAAATTGAAAATACCCCAATACATAAAGTACATGATAACATTGTTACTCTCTCGGCAATATTCTAGAGAAATGATGATTACTTAAATTTGCTGTTATTTGTTTTTTTTTAGGAACAGGGGAGTTTCTTTTCCTTAGTTAGATATAGCTATTCCTACTGCTTATGCGATGATAATGGAATGAGTTCAAAGCATAAAAAGTGAGAAACAAGGGACAATCATGATAGTACGTTTATGTCTTTGATGTTGATACGGTAGCGTACAAGCTCGTGCGAAAGCGTTCGGTATGTTGCCGGTTCATCTAAAGTAGATCATAATTTCCAGCCGTTAGATCCTTGCTTTTGCTTTCCGCAACGTTTCACGAGCAGAGAAGCAAAGTTCAAAATTTCAAAGGTTCGACACATGACCACAACAACCACGTAGATGAGTTATGCTGTCCCCATGCATGCAGATCGAAGGATGTTTATGGCGTCCGTTTGCCTTCAATGCCCGGTGGACCGGCAAAATTCGAACATTTCAAAACTGCTGGAGTATCGTATGCATGCACACTTCCATGTTTAACGCGACAGGGAATGCATTCACAGGTTTTGCAATCGAGGAAAGGGAAACGACGGCGCTAGCAGCAGTCCGAAGCAGTCGATTGTAAACAACAACTGAAGCGAATGCGGAGCGCCACACGGCTGGAAATGATTTCGGATGGAGTTTCCGGTTCTGAACACGACTTCACGGTGGCAAGTTGCCCAAATGTACAGAGCACTTCGTTCGCGAGATCAAAATTTCGAAACACTCTCCACATGTCGGCGGTCGAAGCGTGTCAAGTTTGTGTTTGCTTCTTTTTCCATCTTTTTAGTGCAGAATGATGAATCTTTCTTCGAAGTGTGTCTTGCTGAGTTGATCATTTCATCCAATAGCAGATAGGCAATGTGATGCCATTTGTATGGTACAGTAGCGGCACGGGAAATTTCGGTGCGCCAGTGAGAACAATCTTCTCGACAATCGTATGGTAACACGTGCTGAAGGAAATCGAACCATAGGTGAGTAACTTTACAAACTAGTACCCATTGATCCACATTATACTAATGGCTTAAACAGAACAAAACGATGACTGTAACTGAATCTACTTAAAAAAATAATTTAAAAAAATATTTATTTAATAATATACCTTTCCATTAGATCCCGTGCACAACAAAAAAACTAAATTAAAACCGATTCTTATTGCCTTTCGGTGTTAGTAGAATACTTTCGCACCAAACAGGCAATCATACTGCTTAAAAACACATCATGGGAAGTATGTCGCAATAAACAGATGACCTTTTCCTTGACCAAATCAGATTTATGATAGCCCATTTTGGCATGTGAAACATTATCAACGAGGAGTAAAGTTTTATAAACTTAATTGGAAGAAACTTTGGGTTTTTAAAGGAATTTTGGTGATATTTTTTGCTACCGTTTGGAGTAAAGCTATTTCGCTTAACAATAAACATAAAACACAATAAACAATACACAAACACAAACAATAAACAATAAAAACAAATCGTTGTCGTTGTGTTTATACGAGTCTGTCTAGTGCAGGTTCTAAACATTTAATCGTTTCGAGTTAAACTTAGATCGAAGAAAAGATAAGAAGAATCAAAAACAAAAACAATTACAATTCAGACGAACCTATATTAATATCAACCCAAAAACAGACAACAAATTTGCATGTTAGTAGTCTGTTTTATCAATAATTTTTATAAGAGAGGAATAATTAATAATAGTATGAAAAAGGAAAAGGTGCTCAAAAATGTAATAGATGTAAATTTTATTCAATTTAATTTGTGCTATCTGCAATATGTTGCTACTTTAAAGGTGATCCCATATTTGTTCTATCGAAGATCCACTGGACGCAAAAGCATATCTAACCACCCAAAGAGCGTACTTGTTGGGTAACGGTGTCGTACACAATTTGCTCATATCGCTTCCATTTCTTTACCAAAAGAAAACGACAAAAGTTGTCTAACGCTCTTTTTTTTTAACCGGAAGAGAATTTTAAAATAAGGTTCATCGTGGGTCGTAAAACGGAAGGTGGGTTTTATTGCCAGCAATTTGGGATCCTCCGTTAAAAGATTGAGATCAATGAAGAGAACACGCTACATCGAAAGACTTCAAACCAGACTTGCGTTCTTTCTGCCTACATTATCCCTACGCTCTCTTCGCCCGATCGATTGTAAACGACAGGATTTTCAGCAAAAGTAATTTGACACCACTCCGAGGCAACGATTTTTGCACTTTATCTTCGCGCGGTCCTTTAGTGGAAGACTAAGATGAATGAGACGTAATGGTTATTTTCTTTAAGTCTATCATTTTTCTTCATGGTTGTATTTTTTACAAACCTAAAAAAATGCTATTGCGTAATGTTCTATTCAATAACCATTGCTATTTGAAAAGAATTATTTTATCGAACATTTTCCACATTTAAACTATGTGTAGGTCTATGTGAGATTTTTGGTTATACAAATGCAATTATTTATATAATTATCTATCAAGCATACCAGAAGATACTCGAAACAGATCATTTAACATCTTTTGAAAATGAGAGTTTTAATTATTATTCTCAAACTTAATATCTGTTTAGTTTTTTTTTAATAATTAATATAACTCGAAATGAAATAATTAAGTATTGCCACTCTGTTGTAAAGAACTATGGGTAACCGCATGTTTCATGTTAACATAAATATTGACTCATTTTTATTTTTATTAAAATACGTTACGGCGCATTTGTTTTTTGTTATCAAACCCCACATTTTTTATTCGAGTCAAAGAAATAGTTGCAACATTTTATCCTTTTTCAGGATGAAAGATCACTAGAAAAGATTTAAATCAACGCACACATTTTGTTTATGAGAAATAAGCAATCAATTGTGATTCGAATGTTCAAAATTAAGCTACTATTTTAAATTTTTCCATGCTTGAGCTAACAACATCGCAGAATTGATTCCAACCAATTTCGACAATCGAGTTGAAATTCCGATGCGAAAGGATGCTGGGACAGAATAAATCTTAAAGGTATCTAACAGCTAATCCATCAAAACTGCTCAGAAAACGATTTTCAAAGTCATCAAACACGTTTTCCATCCGTGCAGATCTTTTCACGGAAAAAGGGCCTGTGCTACGATAAGGTGTCTTTTGAAGAGCCATGCATAAAGTTGACAATGTTTGATCACGATGGTTCAACTACTTGCGCTTCAATCATGAAATCAATCTCCAAATTAGGTCCTTACTGAACCTTAAAGAGCCCACAGAAATTATGTTCACTTTCAAACGGAAATGCCTCCAACGTCCGATGTCACGTTTTGACCTTCTTTGGTGCTTACGAAGTTTTAACTTAGCGCAACTCCCAATCAACCGGTGAAGCCATCAGCAGCTTCCTTAATAACCAGTTTCCATTCATCCAACCAGTTATGTGCACCCGAAAATCTCCTACACCTTCACTTTTCGCCTGCTCCAGCAACAGCATTTTTGTTTGCTTTCACGCATAGACTTTTCCTCCCTCAGTTTTCCTGTTACAGAAAATGGCTTTTATGGGGTTTCCTCTCAATTTCACTGATTGTATTTGACATTTCGATTTTATCTGCAGGAATTCTGACTTCGCTCCTTTCATTCGATTCTGCTTGCACTCTTCACTGCCACCGATATGGCCTTCTGGTCCCCAGATAGAGCCTTATTCGATCGAGCATCGGCACCAGGATTATCGAGAATAAGCTGCCTGGCGATGGCCATAGGCAAGAAGATGATTTGAAGCATGAAGTTGGGACCGTGCGACGGTATTAGGAAGCCCAGAACCATCCATAGGATACTAGCACGTACGCTTCCCAAAGGATCCGTGCATTGAAGCGTCGTCTGCTTCTTACAATTCTCCCGAAGCGACAGCGATTTACGCTAGACTAAGCTTTGATTTCGCTACGTTAGCTCATTGTCCTGTGCGAGGCGCAAAGACATTCTCCGGTGACAAAAGCAGCAGTACCTTCAGCACTAGCCAACATGTTCCAGGAACCGGTCCATTTTGTGTTAGTTATGGTTCGTTGAATGACGTTGTTGTACGAAAACCGAAGTGGCTCTAATATGCGAAGCTTGTGACGGTAGGCGACGAAGTGCTCCTCAGCTAGTTCACTTCCAGTCAGGATCTATCAGATATGCGTTGGACGTACTTCGATTTCTTCCATTGTTTTATTCCTTCACGGCCATTAACCGTTGAGTTCAGTTCGCCACTCTACCTTCAAAACAGTGAAAGGATTATTCGATTACTCGTTAGAAGCACCAAGGATATGTATATGTCAGCAACAGACCACACAAATCCACTGAACGATAAAACTATCCTGGTTTACTCAGTATATAACAATGTACATAACATAATAACAATGATAATAATAACAGCCATGAAAATTAGAACTACCTATGCTATACTGGTGTTATGAGTATTATTCATTATTTACATTACACACTACATTTTTCGCCTTTTAACAAGCATACAATAAAGTAGAACACGTATTTTCCGAAAAGTATGCAACAAAGAAAGGAAATAACATGTGTTGAAAAATGATAACTATATCATGCAATCTCATTATGTAAATTACTTAAGAAATGGATGAAAGTCCAAAATCGGCTATGTTCATGTGGTTTTGCATCGAGGATTTTTTGCGTTATTGAACGTAAATGTAGCCCCGTAGTACATTCTTGACCACACTAGTGTAAATGGTCCCCATTCAGACACCATTCGATAATGATCGCAATCATTGGATATTATCCAATTAATAGATGCAAATCGGAGGGTGGTAACCCATTAGTGGCTTTTAACTGCCTGCTCGCTTACGGGCAGTGCAGGGCTGTCAATCAGTTTCGCGGCACTAACACACCACTCCATACCATCGGGTAAGGTTTAAGGACACATCGTTAAGGATTACATTTTCAACTTTCACACCGAAGCGTTGCCGAAGGCGTTACTGTACAGGGGAACCTCAGGGGGAGAAATAAACAAGTGTGCCGTTGAACGCGATCTTATCGCCGACAGTTTGTTGGCCACCGAATTTAACAAACCTGTCATCCTTCTATCCCACCAGCAGTAAATGAAACCGCAGGATTGCTTTCTTCCCAACCAAACCACTCCTTACTTTGTTTTAACGCTCTGCTTCCCTTCGCCGGCCAATCATTTAACGTGTGCTGAGTCACTTATAGTTGGTCATTCTGAAACATGCGTTTAGGAATGTGTCAAAATAAAACAAGGCAACCGCCGGTTGGGTTTGTCTCGTTTAATCTTTTGGTATGATTACGCCCGTAAATCAATCGCATTCGTAGATGGATAAATTGTAATTAATAAAAAATTAAACAAAATACATCCATACCTGCTTAATAAACGAGTAGGCGGTTTCATGTGTCGAGAAAACAACTAGATTATTTTAAATTGTTAGGAAAGAAAGTTTTTTTTTTATTTTATGAACCCACAAAATAAAGTGCGCCATTAGCTTAGCTTCATTACGTTTAATTCAATTTATTATTTCGAATGGATTACTTTGAAAACGGATTTTTTCTCCTTACCTAGCACAAACACGAATGACCGCGATGGTATAAATCCATACCTTCGCCTCGTCTAAACTTAGGCCGTATTTCCTACCTGATAGACATATATTTATTCCTTTATTATTGCTCTACTGATTTACGGAACGTTGTCCCAGATGTGTGCCTATATAAATCTCATAAATCTACCAACTAACCATCACGTACCACATTGCGTTAAAGGAACAGTCAATAACACCCAGATTTTAAGATAAATAAAAAAGTGAAATAAATGAATTTGAACTATATACCCGGTGATCCCATAATTCATCAGCCATATTTATAGAAGGTCATGTAAAACGTCGAAGTCTTTACAAAAACGAAACTCTTAACACTAGCAGGCAAATCTGGCACGGCTTTTTGAATGTAATACACCATTATGGTAGTTTTTGATACCGGAACTTGATATTTTGATAGTAGGTACACGTCTTGAATTCTTGAATTGCATACCGTATCACGCTCATTCGCTGTTAGTTAAACACATTTAAAACACTCGCATCCAAATTTTGATGGAGTAATTATCAACAGTGAGACACTTCGGAAGCTCATGCTGCCATAAGAAGATTAGCCTTATCATAGAGGTTATTTTTAAAAATTAAAGAGTTATGGTTGATTTATGTATTTTTAATTGGCAAGCAACATTGCGGAATTTTTGCTTGTAGACATTGTTTTCTAGACTGTTATCGCTATCAACGACATAAACCATTACAAACTCATGAGACCTTTGCGGGCATAACAGTCGTTGTAAAGTGTAAAGCTTATGGAATCGCTGTATGTTTTATAGAATTTGGTTTCGCTCCTCGCTTCATTCTGGTTCACCTCAGAATGGAATGATTATGCTACCCTGACCACATTCATGCCGGAAATAGTATTACTTTATTGTACATGTACTTTAGTTACGTAGACTTTAATCATTTTTGTTTTTTGAGTGCGCAATGGACGATCGTATGTGAACGTATGTCTTTTTTAGATTTTTTAATGTCTTGTACAGTTCTGCAATTAAGTAATTAGCTTTGTCAAATTTGTTGACAATTGTTTCCAATAGTCGCCAGTTTACGGTCTTTTTTTTTTATTCGAGACGATATTACATCAAGCAAAAATTTTGCAAACCAAATCAACTGAGTTAAATAATAAACACTATCAAAATCCTGCTATACAAATTGAATAACATATGTTACAATAACCTGAATTAGTTGTTCTATTAATTCTATTAAGGTGATTATTTTCAATAAAAATTACTGAGGATTGAAATATGATTTAAGCATGTAAGGTAAAGTCAAACATTTTCTAATGATTCTGAAACCAATTTAAAAGAACTTGTTTTTAATTTAAGTTATACTCAAATAACACTTCTTAAATAAAGTTATACACTATCAATATACACAAAAGAAAAGGCCATAGAATAAATGCTATTTTAATCTGAATAACAACTAACAAACAATCAACCTTAAGTACCAGAAGCAGATAATAAATGTTCATGTTAAATTACGATAAGGTATTCAAACCTTCGATTAAACGTAGCCTAAGAATATTATCACCGATAATTGCCATCAAAGTTTTGTTTAAATGCGCATGTTAATATCACGAGTAAAATATTAGAAGCATACATTTTGTACGCATAATCAAAGATAATTTCCCCATTCCGAATTATACAATCTAACATCTTTTGACAAATTATCTTTTTCACCCGGTTTGATGGTGCAGAAATATGAAGATCGCGTTTTTCTCTTAATTTTTAGATAAAATTTTATAAATAAAACATAAAATATCCGACATAAAACATAAATACAATCGACACAACAGAATTGGTTCGAGTGTGAAAGGAAGAAAAAATCAATTTCATGCATATTTTAAATGAAGTAAAATTACGTGAACGGCGGCAAACAACCGTTACCGATAAAATACAAACACCAACGCCAAACACCAAAACTTAAAACGGTAGCATGTGAAAAATTGTACAAAAAAACGATTGTAAAAAAAACCTTTCGTTGTTTAACACACCACGCGTATGCGTAAAATTACATTCTTCTTCTTTTTTCATCTTTCATTAGAAACCCATTTGTGGCTGTTTTGTTTAATTTACGGATTACAGCCGAACAAAACGTTTCATTTGTGGCGATTAAAGGCTAAAAACAAAAAGTAGAAAAGATTAAAGTTTCTAACCACGCTACAGCTGCACTCGCGAGCACGCTGGGTTAGTCATGCAATGAAAAAAAAAACAGCTGACGCTTTTAAACACTCCGTTCGGAAGCATGCGTGTTTGAGTGCGTGGTGGTGGCGCTTGTGTGATTTCCTTTCACGCCCAATGTCGTGCCGCGACGCCGACGGAACATCGTAAAATATAGCGCGGCGTCTTTTTCGTCGTGTTTCGTGCCATCAACCGGTTCCAGCAGACCCGTCGACACCTTGTACCTTCCCGGTACACAGTGTCCGATCTGTTGAGACAACTTTCTACGACATCCGATCGACCCATCGCCCGAGCAACGACGGAGGTTAACGATATCGATCTACGCTGCGCTAGGCCACTGAAGGCGATGATAGTGATAGTTAATCGATGGTCTAAAAAACTTGATGCCACGCGTAGATTGTGCACGTGGCCAACCGTATGCCTGTTCCAGAAGTAATCCTCGGGTCGACTAGACAGTGTCAAAGATACGAGAAGATGAAAATCGAATGATAAAATGATTTAAGATCGATACACTGGCCAAGAATGCTTATACTTGATGGTGATACTTTTGCACATTTTGCAAATATTTACCCACTTTTCTATCATGTGTCGTCGGGTGTGCATGAAGAATGCGAGCCTTTTTTTTTGCATGGATCGAATACTGCTACCGTATGAATTCAGGGTCGGTACACACCTAAAGCAGGTTGTTTTCGTAGTTTCACGATATATTAGGACACTATTCACAAACAATTCAATAGTTATCAGTTAATTATCGTTTAATTAGCTAGGTTAAACGCCCAAATGTAGAATTTTTTTAAATGAAAAACGTCTTTGCTGTAAAGTACGATTTCAAGAAAAAGCCGCACATCGTTAGGTGAAACCATTTCTACCAAATAAAAAGATGAATAAAAGATAAAAGGATAAGAAGATAAAAAAGAAGAAAAAACCAATTGACGCCACTTAGGATTACTAGAATTACTTTCAAGTGCTATTTTATATGAGTTAAAAAAAGGACCGCCGACATAACACTTATCAATAGAATTAATTTACTTGAATAGCTCAACAGTGCCTAACTCCTTAAAAACATTGTTTTTTTTCCATTTGCAAGGAGTTATTAATAGTAAATAGGCGGTTAAACTATACATATTTACAGTTTAATCTTACATGTAAATAACACGCTCACAAATTAAATGTTATTTACATTTTATATCTTTCATCGTTAGTATTATATTAAAAATGACTTTACGGACATGAAGTTGTTTTATTACTTGTAAAAATAAAACGATCACAAATAAGGTATGTAAATGTAAACGAAACCAATGCGTAACCATTATTATGCAGGTAAAAAAATATTTCAACTATTATCTGCTAGCACTGTGAAATATTCAAGAGAAATATTGTAATTTCAAACAAACAAAACACATCCCCACACACAGTCCAAGAACACTGCAAACGAGAAACAGTGCAACCCTTGCCAATATTTGCCCAACGAAGAAAAGGCAGTGGAAAGCCGTTCGTCCGTTGTGTATGGTCGTTGCGACCATTCCCAGTTGACCAGATGAATGACCGTGAAAATTCAGACTACACCAGCATCCGTCAACCAACTCGGGCCACCAACAACAGACCACGGTGGACACGGAGTGGAATTAATTGAGTTTTCACCCGCGATAGTGATCGTATTCGTCGTCAGTTTCCCGGTTTCCCGGGTGCCTGGTGGCAAATTGACATTGTCATTCTGGGCAGCGGGAAACGACTTTTTACCAACCATTACACAGCATAGTGTTTGCGTCTGACTCAAGAGTTAAATCTAAAACAAGGGTATGATGTATCCACAATTTTTAAGTGAGATTTATTTACAAATGTTTTGTTAGTGAGATGTTTCTGAACTTGTATAAATGTATGATATATAATATACCTTGCAATAAGATTAAAATGTATACAACCTTTTTGTCGTTTTCTTTTTATTTTTAGCAAAGCCTTCATTTTGATCAATTGTTGTAATGATAATCTGTTTTTTTCTGTACTACTTCTAGTTTAAATGCAATATACTACGCACTCCAAAACTCTGGTGTATTTAAATTAATTCTTCTTCTTCATCTTATACAGTATCACAAAACCCTACATCATGCTGCTCAGTTCATGCATCATGGCTGTGTCTTACTAGATGTTTTTATACAATCCTAGCCGACTAGTCATTCTTGTTAATGATAAATGTTATTTCATGTATGCCAACATTTTTTCGTGTTGCGCTTTCAAACCATTAAGTGAATGTTATGGGTATTAGATACAGGTTAAACAGATAGTTAAAATGATTTAAAAAGATTCTTCGTCCTTTCAGTGTGCTACAAATCATGTCTGGATACTTATCAACGTACTATCCAATGTTGTACCTGTTCGCTAAGGGGATACTAAAATATTCTTAGTTGATATTCCTGAAATCAATATTTCATAATCTGCAGAATTATAAAATTATAATGTTGTCGTTTTTGGTAGAAAAAAGAAACTTTTATAGTTTTAAATTTTGGTTTTGTGTGTGCAATATTATGCTATGTTCGTTCAGATGGTTCAAGGAGGTGCTTAAACTTTTGGCAAACAGTCCATCAGTTTTCGGAATCCATGGGAATCCAATGGGAAATTAGTGGAACGGTGTCCAAATTTGCAACAAAATAATTGTGAATATGTTTATTCGTTCACCATTGGTATTTGCTGCTACCAGTAACCTGCTACTGCTTCGTGAAAAGTGTTAGAAATTTATGTGTTTGAGATCAGTGTGATAGCTTTGTAAAAATACTAATAATACTCATTAACATAACTCAGTGTTTCGTATACCCAAATCGACAATATATACACTGGCAAATATCAAGTATCATAAATTAAGGTTTTGAACTATCCTGTGTCCTTGCCATCGTATTGTTTCATTGTAAGTTTTTTTTCTCTGATGCATAATTATGATTTCAAAAGACTTATAAACGCGGGAAGCGCTCATGGAGTTTCGTTAAGTCATATTTCTGCTCTCGAGAGAAGCAATAGAGATCGAGAGCATCAAGCGAAAATACAAAACCGGAGTTATTTGTCCCGTGAATAGACCGAGAGAGTGTTCTCTGTATTTCTCTGCATGAGATTGCTCCAGCAAATTGAGATATTTTTGCCACAGTAAATTATGGTTTTGTCACGCGTTAGCCGTTAAGCGATGCTGCAAACATCGTAGATTTTCAAAAGTGTTTTAGTGTTATATATAAATCTACATATTCAGCAACACCACCAATAAAAACATTGCTTGTAATAACCCTTATAAAAAAACGACGAACGTTTATCAATCTAGTTACGATTACGTTAGTTCGTGTTTATCACATTTCAGCGCACCGCGTGTATATTCGCATAAAAAAAATGTTCCACTCACCTTTAACTAATAAATCATAGTCACAAAATGGCTAGCGTTGTAAGCGAAGCTCTTTAAAGGAATCCCCGAAAAACTTTGGCTTGATGGAGAGAACACTCGTAACACCATCTCGCAGCCTCCGGTTTGAAACCTGTTCATTCATCTTGTTTAGTGAAAGCTTCCTAATAGAACCGGAGGCAAAATGGACAATGAAATGCATCCAAATCCAGAACGGAGAGCAAAGAGAACCTAGCAACTGCCGCCAGCCACCTGAAAACAATACCGAAAAATGGCATCCTTCTGCCTACCGCCCGGGAAACGTGCACCGACATGTTCTGAGGCTATAAAATACAGGAGAAAAAATTGCGTACAGTGATTTTGGCGGAAACCTTTAGCTCCCGAATCGAAGCGAGAAGTGCGAGATGATTTATTGCAAATGAGAAAAGTTAGTCCGGAAAAGGCTAGAGACTTTCACGGTGGCCCCTGTTCGAGAGACCAATAAAACACGCACGCTTTCCACCAGTGCACTCGTACGTTCGAGGGTGGCTTTTCATTTTGTCCATTTATGATACCTATCAGGAAAGCTTGAAACATGCTCTTCTGAAAAGTTGTAGGTCTGTTTGAGATTTAGATGTTATTAGTAGTATTACAGGACTTACTTTAAGTTTTGTTTCACATGCTGTGATGATTGCAAATGCGCGATTCGTAAATGTAGTTTACGGATGGTGAATTAGTCACAGATCAGCTATCTGTTATATGTAATCTTTGAAAATTTTATTTACAATTTTCTAGTGTTCTTTTAGGAGAAGTGATGGAGATCCTGTTTGGAACACCACAGAATAACCCAAGGTCGCATAACGTTTGTAACACCAACGATAAAGACACCCTTTGATATTTTGTTCACGTTTTCCTTCGACTGTTTGCAATTGGTTGGAGCTGTCGGTTTTCAACAAAGCGTTTTACTTAAATTACTAACCGCACTTCATAATTCTAGTCTAGTTTGCGAACCTTTTGAGTAAATTTCTATTTCCAATTTCACTTAATAATATTCGTCGGTATAACATTGTCTCAAAGATTAAATATACATTGCGTATTCGTATTCATTGATTCGATTGATACGTATTCATCGATACACAAATAAATTGCATTCTTGCTTCGTAGAAATTTGATTGATAAACTGTTTGATTGGCAATGATCAAATTGATATATTGTTAACAAAAATATATACTTCCATACTTTTTCCTCATACTCAAATTACTGATCGTTATTTCGGTGTTTGTTCTAACACTACAATTTTACACGAACAACAAAATAAAACACAATAGAAAATGTGATTTTTACTGTGATTGCTTAAAAATCCGACCATCTTCTTCTTCTTCTGGCTTGGTGCTGTCAATTGTTCGGAACGGACTGGCTTGGATCTAGCTTCCAAACTTCAAATCAAAACACCAATTTCAACGAAAGCCATTTGACTTTAAAGAAGAAAAACTTGAATTTTCTTTATAGAATGTACAAAATACCCAGGAAAGTTATAATTAAATGTTATGACAATAAACATATGGTGATATACAAACCGCGTAACTCGGGGACATAATGTACTGATGACGGAAAAACTGGTTTACCCATCTTCTACTGTAATAAATGTGATGACAGCTAACGTCAAATCACGGCCACCGGGTTCTTGCTGGCCGGTATTTCAAAACAGCTTAAAATTGCTATCGAAAGATTCTGTGTTGTGCTCTAAACAAGTTTAAATACATCATAGCATGGCCACAGAAATTAAGGACGTTGACCATGAATCGTCCGACAATTGGAAAATGGACGATAACGTGGCCGAAAAAGAACGTACAAAAATCATAGTTCGCAATGTGAACGACATTACGAACGAAGGCTTGCGGCGTCTCTGCAGCAACTATGGGACTGTTGTTAGCACATACAAACCAAAGTCGCAAAGCTATGCCTTTATTGACTTTTCCAATCAAAAGTAAGATGAACGCCATACCTAATCATACTAAGCGATAATTTTTAATACCGAAATGTGTGTGTGTTTTTAATGCTCTTATTACAGTGAAGCAACTCTGGCAATCAAACAGCTTAACTTGAAACTCGGTTTTCGATACAATGCAGATTTTGCGCTGGAAAAAGAAAACGTTCCAGCTTCCCCCGTGAACGAGACTGATGTTCCAATGACGGATGATGACTGGGAACAAGCTAGCGTAAAACGACGATTCAACGTTGGATTTTCGTTACCCTTACCGATAATTTTCCCCAAACGGGAACCACTGGGTACAAGTATGAACTACCGCTCGACAGAAGATGCCATAAATTTGCGTCGGACGGATCCGGAATTATTCTTTCGTATATACAAAGTGTCGGAAACTTTCGAATGTGTTCAGGAATTGGATTACGATGCAAAACTGCGTCAGGAACGTTTGGATCAGCTGCAAAAAACCGCTACCAATGAGTGCAATCACGATGATCAAAATTTCACATACAAAGGACTCAGCGAGAAGGAACGTGAAAGTTTTGACAAAATCACATTCTGCGTGGTTTGTAAAGGATACGGTGCAGTGTACTGTGTACACTGTCGCACATTTTACTGTTCCGTCCAACATCAAAAGCAAAATTACGATGAACACAAACTACAATGCGGAAAGGACACGACTAAGCAATCGCAGGCTGCTGAAAAGCCAGCCAATGTATCCACGTGCAATGTACTGAGTAGAGATCCATTGCCGCCTAAAGCGAAGGTATTTATTACCAGCATTCTAACACCCGACCGTTTTTACGTACGCTCGGCCGAAGCTGCGGCTGACCGAGAGTATACTAAAACTATCGGTGATTGCGCTAAGGCTGCCCTAGGAGCTGTCCCAGTAGTAAGTGTACATAAAATCGCCGTGGGTGATATTTATTTCGCTCCGTACGAACTATTGGGGATACACGGACGAGTTCTGGTGACGGAAGTGGGTCCAGATGAGTCAAAATGTGTGTTTATCGATCATGGCTTAGTGATGTACGTTCGTAACGATACATTTTTGTTGATCAATGACATCGAGCTAATGTATCGTAAGGTACAGGTGTACAAGGTGTGCTTAACGGACATTACCGACGAGAACGGAGAGCGTGAGAAAGCTATAGTTTACTTAAGAAAACTGAGAGGTTACCCATTGCAGATGAAATATCGTCTCGAAAACAATAACATCGTAGATGTACAGCTGCATACGGCCGCCGGGGACAGCGTGAATGACCGAATCAACAAGTTGATCATAATACCTCCTATTATATGCTCTGAGCGGAGCAATGATACTGGACACGTCGTTCGAAGCGAAGCATACATAATGTACAATGTACGTAAAAATTGTGGAAACAGCGATAAGTTATCTCTGTAAAACACCGATCCACATTTTTTGTAGCTTTTCATCTGCCAAACACTAGCTTTCGCTCAATCTCAAACTAGCAAATAATGAGTGATTCGATGAAAAAGCTACAGAAAAGGCGGTATCAATTCATAAATCTCATCGTTTATCATCTTTTTTTTCTCATTGTAGGAAGTTTCGCAGACAGAACCATCGCTTGGTGTTAACAAACGCATATTAATTCTGAACCGTACAACCATTTTACTGGACGCCCGTGTGACCTGGATAGCTATGGAGGATTTGCCGTACCTAGAAAATCTACAGAACATGCTTGAATGCTATGGCAAAAAAGTATCCGAATTTCGACAACCGTACGTACCCCGCGAAGGTGAAATGTGTTTGGTCCGGTGCCTCAACCGATGGTACCGAGGTGTATGTCATGAAACGGCCGGCGATGGCAAACCAGCTATGTTTCTTTGCGACTTTGGCTGCATGACGCTGATAGATCTGTCCAACATTCGCAAAATACCCGCTCAGCTAGCAACGAAAACAGTGCGAACTCACGACGGTATCGTACAGGGTCTGGCCGAGGCAAAGGCCAACGGGTTGACACTTGATTCCATCTTTCTCGACATATATCTAACGGAAAATGAACCGATAATGGCGGATATTGCAAAACAAATGGTCACAAAACCGATGCTAGGTGCCGAGTCGGAAAAAGAAAACCAAATAATGTTGAATTTGCATGAGCTATCGATTTTGCTGAAAACGCGCGAGGTAAATAAATAACAAACGCTGTTACAATTCAAAAACATAAATAAGCCAATAGTATAGCAATGATTTGAATGTGATGAATTGCAAATCGATTTATGTGTAAATATCTTACTGAAAGCATTTTTTGTAAATTTCAATACAATGTTGAACATTTTAATATTTTATCATGATTCAATTCAGACCGCAGATATGTTTATACAGCCTTTTTAAAAAAACAATCATTGTATCATAAATTGAAATGCGTTGATGTGAATTTTAATTTTTCTGATGTTAGTATAACAGTTGTACACGAAACCACAGGAAAATCAAAACAAATAACCGCATTATTGGTTATTAGACGATGGAAAATATTGTCAGACGGTTGCCAAATCGCGTTTAACAGAAAATATCCAGACCGCAAATCAGAATTCGACATGCTCTGTT
>JXWZ01013392.1:0-15072 GCA_000956215.1 Anopheles farauti No. 4 | reverse complement strand
CCTCCGGTATTAACATAATTCATTTGCTTTGTTGCCGTTCCGCCGCGAACAGCTCCGCTAGCTTAAATTTTTGCACCTTCCCAGAAGTTGTCTTAGGCAGATCGTTTGATATCCGAACGTACTTTGGCACCTTGTAGTAAGCAATCTTTCCCTCGCAGTACCGCTTCACCTCCTCCCGGTCTATCGTGTCCGAAGGATCCTTCAGGCGGACGTACGCACACAGTTCCTCGCCCGTTCGCTCGTCCGGTACTCCGATACAATGCGCCTCCAGGATCTTTGGATACGTGTTGAGGAAATCTTCCACTTCCTTCGGGTAAATGTTCTCCCCGCCGCGAATGACAACCTCCTTCAACCGGCCAACGATTTTGCCGTAACCATCCTCCCGGAGCACAAACTGATCGCCCGTCCGTAGCCATCGGTCGGCATCGATTGTCTGGCGAGTTTTCTGCTCATCGCCCCAGTACCCGAGCATGGTACCGTAGCCCCGCACGCAAAGCTCACCGGCCGTCCCGAACGGTACGATGTTGCCCTCGCGATCGATCACCTTCGCCTCGTAGTGATCCGTCACGTGGCCGACGGTTTGCTGGACGTCCTCCGGACTTTCGTCGAACAGCGCTTGGAAGATGACCGCGGTCGTTTCGGTCATCCCGAATACGGTCTTCACCTTACGCACACCAAGCGTGTGCTTGATGTCGGCGAACAGTTTGGGCGAGCAGGTGGCACCTCCCGTGACTGCAATTTCGGGTGATTCCAGCTTGGCGCCACTCTCCACTATACGCCGGACCAGGTCCACGTACATGGTGGGTGTGCCGAGAACTACGGAACATCGCTCCCGCACAATGGCAGCCAGTGAATCGGCTGCCTTAAAGCCGGCCGAGGGTAGAACTAGTGTGGAACCGTATGAAATGCCCGCCATGAGGGCTATGACCATACCGAACGCATGGAACAGGGGCACCTGCACGCACATCCGGTGCGTCTTCTGATCCAGTTCGTTCCGGTTGCCAATGTGGAGCCCGTTGTTGACGAAACCGAAATGCGACATAAGAGCCGCCTTTGGTTGTCCCGTCGTGCCCGACGTGAACTGCAGATTGACGCCGGTATCGGGCGAGATCTTCGGTTGCAGAAACTCGATCTTGCTAATTTCCCTTTCCGACGGCAGCTCGTACAGCTCGCTGAACTTAATAGCTCCACTACAACAAATAAGGTGTAGAGCAAGCTAGAGTTAGGGTTTGGGGAAAAATCTATTTTGGAATACTTACGGTAAGCTCTTTTTCGTGTCGATGATTACGGCGGATAGGTCCGGAAGCGATTTGCTTCTTAACTCGCCCGGTTTGGAGGACGCTAGTTCCGGGGCGATGTGGGAGATCATGCCGTAGTAGTTCTGCTGCCGGTATCCTTCCGCAGCGACGATTGCCTTTACGCTCACCTTCTTGAGGGCGTACTCCAGCTCCGGGATTTGGTACGCAGGGTTAATTCCAACCTGTAAGCATGAGTAGCAAAAACATACGCCCAACTAGCATCACTCTCGCTCTCTGCCCGAGAAGATCAACGTCCTAAACGGGATTTCCATACGGAAGTACCGCGTCCAAATCACTGGTGAGACAAACAACAGGTGCAAAAGTGAAACGAAAACCCCACAAACAAACCCGTTCGCGCCGTCACTAGAACAGGTTTGTGACGCCGGAACGCCAAATTCTGAATTTCACAAGATCGTCTTCAAGCGACACCACAGTCTCGGAAGATCACTCCGCACGATTGGATTGTTTGCTTGCGATGCGGCGGAGGAACGCTTTGTTTGCAGTGGCTTTTATTTGCTTCTTGCAGTCGGGCACAGTACGCGGACAAGGATGCGGTGAGCGTAAGGTGGACTACGCGAAATTGATCCTGGGCGGTGAAGATGCCATCTCGGGCCAGTGGCCATGGCATGCGGCCATTTTCCATCGCATCGAACGCATCTTTGTTTACCAGTGCGGTGGAGCCATCATCAATCAAAACACCATTTTGACAGGTAACTAGATCGGGGAAGTAGATTGCGTGTTTTGGTTGCTATGATGCGTTTACGTTTTCGTATCACAAGCGGCCCATTGCGTGCGTCTCAACAACGGAACCATCGGAGTGGACCGGCTGTCGGTGCAGGTTGGCCGGACGTATCTTTACGCGGCCGAAGCGCACACCCAGGAACATCAGGCCGATCGTATCATCGTGCACGAAGGGTACAATGCGGCCCAGGTGCGCCACGATATCGCGCTGGTCAAGCTCGCCACGGACATGCAGTTCACGGACTACGTGCAGCCGGTTTGTCTGTGGGAACGGGCGAAGGTGGACATTGGGGCGGTGGTGGGACGCATCGGTGCGGTGGTGGGTTTCGGCATCACGGAGATCGGTGAGGTGGCAGATCGGTTGCGGGTGGCGTACATGCCGATCGTCGATCTGCAAACGTGCCTCGACAGCAACCGGAACCTGTTCGGACGTGTCCTTACGCGGCACATCTACTGCGCCGGGTTCCGGAACGGTGAGTGGGCGTGATACAGCACTCAACAAAACACTCTTCTAAAGTACGTTCTTTCGCCCACCAGGAACGACTGTTTGCGGCGGTGACAGTGGCGGCGGAATGTACTTCGAGATGGACAACCGGTGGTACATCCGGGGAGTCGTTTCGTTCAGTGGACAGCACTGTCAGTCGGCCGATTTCGCCGGGTTCACCGATGTGGCGACGTATCTCGACTGGATCAATCGGTACACGAGCGGTACGAAGAGCAGCCCGTACTCGAGCGCCGTGATCGACAAACAGCGTCTGCTGGCGTTGGATGTGTGCGGTGTGAATAGCTACCCGGGAGCGTCGGAAGATGCGAAACCAGTTTTTCAAGGCTATCCGTGGTTGGGTGTGATTGAGTATGTGCAGGCCAGCACCGGGCAGCGTCGGGTGTTGTGTCAGGCGACGCTGATTACGAGGCGCTATGCGTTGACTGCCGGTCAGTGTGTTTCGCTACCGTCCAGCGCCTATCGAATGTGAGTAGGTGACGTTTTTTTGCGGGTTGCTTCGATGCTTACTTGGATGTTCTCACCGTGTGCTTTTAGTTATGCTGTACGTTTGGGAGAGTTTGATACGGCGTCGGATCCGGACTGTGCTATCATCGGTGGACGAAGGGAGTGTCAATCACCTACGCAAACTATCGGCATCGAGCAGATAATCATACATGGGGGTTTCAATAATCCAGCGTATGCCAACGATCTGGCAATGATACGTCTTCAGCAGCAAGCCAACGTTGACGTGGGTAGGTGAGAAAGGGCGGACGGCTTCGGAAACACGAGTTTAATCCCCTATATTCCCCTTCCAGATAACGTCAAACCGATATGTCTGCCGTTTTCAACCGCCCTCAAAAGCCACAAACCTTCCTACTACATCCGCACCGGCTGGCTTGCTCGTAGTACCAGCACCATGATCCAGCGCAGCTACCCTAGCTCGATCGAATCGGTTGGGTGTCAGGACGCGTACAACGATCAGGACGTTCCGCTGGAGAAAACGTACGCTCAGATATGCATTCGTCGTGATAATCCATCGGCCGGTGCCTGTTTCTTCAATATGGCTGCCACGCCGCTACAATCGGTACAGTTGGTCGGACCGAGCGAGCGGTACGTACTGTACGGATTGCTTTCCTTCGGCCCAAAGCAGTGTCTCGAGACGTACCCGGACGTGTACACGGCTATCGCACCGTACGTCGACTGGATCGTCTCCAACCTTAGACCCTAAGCAATTCGTGCGTAGCCGAACCACCCCCACCCTACTTACCGATATCATGCCGGCACGCGCCACCGCCAGGTTGGTGAGATAAAACAGGATCCCATTCGGCGCCCATATCCCGACACGATCACCCTGCCGCAAACCGAGCTGAAGAAACGAAGCCGCCAGACGATCTACCTGCGGTAAACAGGAGACCGGAATGAATATTGGCGCAGCAGAAGGAACGATCGCACGTAAGGATGTCGCCACCACCCGTGCCGAACTCAATTGATCCTA
Source organism: Anopheles farauti No. 4 (assembly GCA_000956215.1). Lineage (NCBI taxonomy): Eukaryota > Metazoa > Arthropoda > Insecta > Diptera > Culicidae > Anopheles > Anopheles farauti No. 4. Next base: position 11,054 of record JXWZ01013392.1, on the reverse strand, counting down.
ATTGGCAGCGGAACAAACAGCAGAAGCCGCCGGTACCCGCCCCCTGCACTCGGCTAATTAGATCTGTCACCGTCTGCCACCCCTTGCCTACCTTGTCGAGCACGGCCTCGAACATGAGCCGTGCGCCAGCTTCGTGACAGGCCACGACGGCTTCATTGTTCGGGAAGCGTTCCGCCGCCAGGCGCAGATGCTGGCCGACATTGCGGTACACCAGGGGTTTGCGGCCGATGTGGTGGACGTAGCTTTGGCGGCGTTCGTGCGCCTCGGGTGCTGGATCGGTTGATTGGTTGCGGTTCGTTTGTGTGAGGGCTCTGGTGAAGAGACGTTAGATTTTATTAGACTGTACGAATGCTTCTACCCCATAAAGGGTCAGCGTTTTGCATCTTCAATAAAATTGGGCTACTTTGTAAATAACACAAGCAAATATTTCAGCAGTATGAGAGTCGTTTACATTTCACGACTGTTACAGAAGAATGTGTAGTGTTGCAAGATAGTTCTAGTATATTTTATAATCAACACCGAAACAATATCCTGATCCATAAGCTGATGTTCTAAAACCGTTTACACACCGTAAAAAGCCTGAGATTTTCGATACGATATAAATCAGACCATTTGTTTTATGGTTTGCTAACTTTATCAATTCAGTATGGTTAGGTTTCTTCAACGGATAATGCTTATCACTTCGTAAAACAATCAGGGTCGTATATAGAGCTCACATTCGCTTCGATGCTACAGTTTGTTCCCTTGCTTGTAACCATGGTGACAAACGAGCACATGCTTCATATCTCTTTCGCCACTGGGTTATATTCACACGATCGTCATCAACTTAACCCCACTCGTACCTGTACCAACGTGCACGCTGGTGTTGGTAGCGTCCAAGCAGCCGTAACGCCATGCTTCACTTTACGCAGCAGCTGCAACGAATCAGGCAGGAATTCACGGGGGGAGTAGGAAAGGGAAAGGTCACACAAATTGCACTTTATAGTAACGGACTTGTACAGCACTTGTGTTCGCGCTCGGAACGCCACCGGTAAACTAAACCGTTCGCGGTCGAAATCGTTGCATTTTCACTATCACTCGGCGTCATAAACGACGACCGCGCGATGTTGCCCTCTTATCACCTCCCCTGAGCTTACTTCTAAATTCAACGGTCTGTGGAAGGTGATTCGGGTGTTTTATTGAAGCCGCTTGCCGGAGGGGATGAATTAAACGACCAACTAAAGGAACCATTAAAAATAGAGTCGTCCAGAGGTCTGCCCGGCCAACATGCGAGCCACAACAAATGAGCGACTTTACCGGACAAATTTGATAAGATTGTTTATAAGCGCTTTTTTTTTGCTTTCTTGCTTCCTCTTGTTGTTTCATGCTGTAATAATAATTCCGTGAAGGGCTGCTTCTAGCCTCACGTTATCTGCTGGCAGCCTGGATTGACGCTTGCTTGGATCGAGCTGATTATTCTGATTATCTAACACAACCGCGCCAACAACGCGTATCATACTGATTGCGGATTGTTTATTTACATCAATTGTGTGGCTTGCAGTAGGTGGTGTTCGTGAGCATTTCGCATTCACGATCGCGAAGTAGTTTCTGGGCGTTGGGTTCGAAATTTGCTTAAGGTCATGGTGCATTAGGTAGGCTTCTTCCCGGGTACGATAAGGAGTTCGAACAATTATGAGCTAAAAGTACGGCTGGGTAGCAAAAGGAGTGGCCTTTTTCTCGAGAGAGGGTAACAGAACACGCACACCCGCTCATTTCTAGCGCCACTTTTATTTAAATATGAAAAACCCAAACAAAACAAGCATTTTTTATCACTTTACCCTTAAAAAATGTCTCTCATGTGGATAAAAAAACTAAGCAAGGGTATATTTGACCAACAATCGACCAGCGAGGATCGTTTGTATAAGATAAAAAGTTATTTCAACAGTCGGGGAGGTGCCAAGCGGCAATCGGTAGAGAAAACAGACAGGGCGAAAAAGCTGCCAAAATCAACGCACTTGTACCAACAAACAGGCGTGGAGAAAAAGGGCACAAACGTGCTCGAGGCATTCGGCAAGCATTCGGAGCCCAATGTTGTAAACCCGTCTAGACACGGGCCCACCTTGTCCGGTGCTATTTGTCTGGGACGACGGGTGATGGAGCGATCCCCGGGAGGAAAGGTCGCTAGAAGTTTTATTTTCAAAGTCGAAACCATTTTTTAATGTCGAAAATTGATTGGGAAGGATATATAGATGCAAACACACCAAGTCGCGATGCTCACCACTGTATCGCGCGCCATTTCCCATGCCAAGGGCGCCCCCCCATGGGAAAAGTAGGACATCCCTTGGTAGGCAAAAGCTCGCGCTGTTAAAACCTCTCCAGAGTTGAATCGTCCCGGACTGGATTTTAGCAACCTCATCGGGAGACTCACTTGGGGAGATGGTAAATAGTGAACGATCAAACTTCCTGCATCCGCTAATAGAACGATAATCGCGCCTCAAATCACCCGTCGTCAGTGCTCAACCCCTGCTTGTGCTGCGGTTTCAAGCGCGTTACGCTCTCGGCGAAGGTGAAGGATTCTTAGCGTCCACGGGCCCCCGCATGAATGGGACGGTTTCGTTCAGCGTGTTTTGGGACGGTTTTCCTATCCAACCCTCCCCCCCTCTCGTGTGACCCCGTTTTGTACGTACCGTTTTATGCAATTCTTACGACCGGGCGGTTACGGTTTCGCTACCCGCTGGAACGAATCCCGCCAAAAATTCGTCTTTGTAATGTAGTGTACGGGTGCGTCCTATTGGGGTTAACGATGGGTTCGAGAGATTGTCTGATGGAATATTTCACCGGGCTCGCGAAAGAATGTCCTGATTTATGGATGAATGGCGCCGTTGTGTTTTGCTTATCAGATCAATAATTGAAATATTGATTTGAAAACATATTCCAAAGGGTTAGTTTGCGGTTATTAACATACAGGCAATATATTTACTAGCTTCGGAACAAATACGCGTTTATCTTAGCGTTTGCAATTGGAACATTTCAGTACATATTTTAGTACAAGTTTTAGTACACAGTTTATGTCATTTTTCATTCGAGTTTGTCAAACTCGATTTGAGGGGGAAATTTACTCGATATCTGTTTAACCCCCGAAAGTATGCAATGTGCACAATATTAGATTTTAAAAATTATTATAGATCACAGCTGTTTAACAAAACCTTCACTAAAACGAGTCGAATGGGAAGGGTTTACAACACATTTAATTACACGCATAATTAACTATAAATTTTATTTATTTATATCATGTACGATTTGGGTAAGAAAGTATATTTTGGGGGGTTACAACTTTTTAGACCACGTTTTAGACCACAATAATAAAACCATTGATTATCCAAAAAAAATCCTTCTTCACCCTAAACAAAACAAACTTCATTCACATTCTTTGGCAACTTCTTCCAGGTGTAAGTCACGCAGGGCTTCGGTACCGAACCGAAACGGACATCGAAACCGACGACCGATGAAGAACGTTCCTACCGACCGTGCTACATTGTGGTGGTATTTGCATTTGTTGGCCGTGTGTGCATCAAACCCGCTTGCTCCGAAAGCAATAAGGAAGCGATTGAAAGAGACAGTATTACGGGCGAGGAGTTGGTAACGCTTCCATTCCAGGAGCGGGCCGGGAAGCGCGCGGAGGATTGTAAACATATTTTGACAAACAATTTCCACGCGACGCTACGCATAACAACAAAACACTTTCACCCTCGGGGTTTAGCAGGACGGCTTTTTGCGACGCGTTCCGATTCACCGGGAAGTCGACGCCACTTTCCGGGCTAGTCTACGGATAGTTCGATTAAACAAAATATAAATCGCCACGCTCGCGAAAGGATCGACAAGTATCTACGCAACGATGCGTTTTTCGGGGTGCTTTCGCGTTCTGTGGTTAAATCCTCCTGGACCCTACGAAATCAGCGAGTGAAGCCGAAAATTGGCGAGAAATTGCTTCATTTGTTTCGCACGCAGATCGACCACATTGACCGGGCACGTTCGAGGTCGCGCCAGAGTTCATTGAAAGGTTCACCTTTGTTTTTCTTTTTTGCTGCCAACTCTCCACTCTCGACCGTGTCTGGCGGACGTTTTTTGCAAAAACACACATTCTCCATCCTTCAGGCCGTGACAGCGCCCGGGGTCGGAGGAGTTACACAAACACCATTAAAAAAAAGGGGCGAACGATGGGCGAAACAGTACGCTGAATCGATTATGCAAATTATGCTACATCGGTTTCATGTACGGCCGAAATTTGTGCAGCCTGAAGGCGGGCGAGCGGAATGTGTGATGGAATTCCGGGCCAAGCCTCGCGTTGCTTTGGGGGGAAAATAGCTGCATGTGAAAGCAGTTGGTGTTGCAATTGCATAGCTGCAGAGCGGAGGATATTGGACTGCAGCATAGCTGGGCTGTTGGGGAGGAGGAATATTTGAATTCACGGAGAAGAAGAGCATAGGCTGCAAAGGAAAGTCTATCAGACTAATTTATACTCGAAACATACACGTTCGATGTTTCTATTAAGGTCACTAATGTTCTCCTAATTTCCGTCTCGTTTTTGGCATGCAATAGAAACTCCCAGCACGACAGAAAACAACGCATCGGACGCATTTCAGGGAACTTCAACGCCCGGTACTTCCGGTAGTCAACGGCAACCGTCGGTGAATGATGATGACGACGACACATCGAAGCAGGCACGTAGTAACGGTCGAGCCTCCTTCATGTCAGATCCATTCGACGCGCTGGATACAATGTTGTTTGGACGCGAATAACAACTCCCGCGGTTATATTGGACGCCCGCGTGAATCGGTCGGGTAACTTGTGGTTTTTTTTTAAATGTGGTTACAACGGTGGCGCTGGTTCCGTGGCAACGTGGAGACGGTTGACGAAGTGGACGCGAAACCAAGAACAAAAAGCGCTGGCACGCGTCGGGGATTGATCTGGCTGACTCCCTTGTAAGGCTCCGTACCGTCACGGTGGTAGTAGTTTCGCATCCTACTCGCGTCTGTGTTTGTGTTCCGTTCCGACACGATATATGTGGTACATATAACGACCGGCCCACCACATCATGTACTACAAAAAGAAAAAAAAAACCCCACATTATATCCGCACGAACGGGTAAGGGGTCCTCCCCGGGAGCGCGAAATCGTTCGCTGAAAGTTTTTAGACCACACCGTGCCGCGGTCGTCCGGCGTCGTGGCAGAATCGTTCGAGCAGTCGGACGGGAAAGGTCTAGCCTTTGCAAAGCCCTCACGTAGAGCTCAGCGCCCGCATCAGCTGGGACATTAAGTGGAGGGATTTATAGCGCGAGTGTAGTGTGGTGTGTTGGAAGCCGAAACTTTGACCGAGTTCCGGGGCACTAGCGGATGGTCCTAAGTTTCTAACACGTGGGTGAACGATATGTTGGAGAGTACGACTGCTGCGTTCCTATCCCAATCAACGCGCTAGCTGTGTAACCTACAGGACAGAGAGAACAGAAATAGGCAACGAAGAGCGACACAGACTGTTACATAAGGTGGACTTCGCTTTGCATCGTCAAAAACCGCTGGTACTACGGAGGTCCTCCGTCTTCGTCAGCTGTCAAAACACACCGAGTACGTCGAATTTCGTCCACCGCTGACGGAACGCAACACAAAGCAAAAACACGCTCGGGACCTCCTACTCCCTCGTCCGACATCTTCGCCAGCGCACACGGCACCGAACCGAAAGGAGTCCAAGCGTTGGAGTCCGAAAGTGTGTTAATTAGATGGCCGCTCGCCCTAGTCGCGAGCGCTGGTGGGTTATTTCGGTTGAGATTGTGCTAGGGAAAGGTCGTGTTCACCGTGTGGATCCTGCCGCCCGCTGGTCGAGCACGCTCGGGCCAGCAGGTTTCGGTCCGCCCACCGTTTCGGCGAAGGGTGTCCGTGGGGTAGTCTTACACCCGAACGACACCTTTGCGTGGCTCTTTAATCGTTCCCGGGCACGTGGTAGATAGGTTAATCCGTGTGAACCGTGTGTAGTGAGCAGCGGGTGCCCCAAAGGTAGCCAGATAACGTTGTCCTTAACAAATACGACACGAAATGGTCGCTGTATCGTGCTGCCAGTGCCGGGTCGCCATGTTGTGACAAGTGTGAAAGCGAAAATTGGCGAAAATTAAGTTGTACTAAGAGGTTGCCGTGCACCGAACCCGTCGTAGCCTGCTTCAATGAACAAACGCGCTGTAATGGGTGCTGTTTCGGTGTTGTAGATAGGATTACAAATTCGCTGTACAGTAAAGTGTACATTCCCATCAAGGGAGAGAGAGAGAGAAAGAGAGAGGGAGAGAGCTTTCTTTATAGTGGGTAATTTTTATCGGCAAGTTAGATTCCAACTCCCGCACGGTGTATTAAAGTCGTTCGCCAAGTAAAAAAAAAAAGCCCCCGGATCGGTGCGGGACCGAAGTCAGAGTAGGCGAGGCGCTAGAAAATCGATGGAAATTCCAGCGCGGGAGGAACAAAGTGGAGAAACAAGGCACATGTCAAGGACTTCAGCACAAATCTGTTGCACTGCGGTTGCTGAATCAATAAAGTACGCTACGGGGACAATTTGTCCCGTGCGAGCAGTTGCTGGAGGTTTTTTTTTGTTTTTTGTTTTGTTTTTTTTTTGAAAGATTTTGGAACCAAAAGCTTGGTGATTAAAGAGTGTGTGTGTGTGTGTGTTACGGAGAACGTAAGTTTGGTTACGCCGCGTGAATAGTGATGCATGGAGTGTGTCCATCTTTTGCCCACAGTGTTCTGCGTGCCGTGAAGAAACCCGGCTGTGTAGTGGAAACGATGACAGTGTCGGTGATTAGTTCCGTGCGCGGTTAGACACTCACTCGGATCTTCGGTTTTGTGTGCGTTGCTTGATCCGACCCTTCGTAGCTAGGCGTCCACCGTAATGGATAAGTCGAAGAAACCGCCAGCCACGGCTGGCGGTGGTGCCGGAGCGACCGGCGGGGGTGCAGCGGGCCCGGGCGCTTCGGGTGGCGGAGGTGGTGGTGGTGCGACCGGCGGTGGTCCCGGCAAAGCCGGCGGTGCGACCGGCGGCAAGGGACCGGGCGGTAAGGCTCCGCCAAAGGGAAAGCCCAGCGATAGTGACGCACCGGGAGCCGGCGGTAAGGCGGAGGGCGAATCCGGCACCGCCAAGGATGACTCCTCCGCCAACGGTGACAAGAAGTCGGATAAGGCTGACACTGAGCAGCCATCGCAGCCGAAGCCTGGCAGTGCCGGTGCGACGGTCCGCGACGGTGCCCAGAAAGTTCTTAATCTGGCGACGAAAAGCGAATGGGCTCCCGTTGAAGCTGTGCTGAAAGGCTTGGAAAAGGCGGTCGCCGCCGGCGGGGACGACTCCAACCAGACCCCGCTCGCCGGGGTGCTCGATCCGGTAAGTCTGTAAGGCGTGTCGCGGTTGGGTCCTAAGCTGCTCTAGACGACCGAACTTCAGGAGACTTTGAATGTAAATTGAAACGACCGTAATGAAGACTGCTGCTGTCACTATCTCTTTTACGACCATCCAACCGGGGAGGCGCAGGACAGTGCTTAGCTACAAATTAGAACGTTTTTATGGTGAAGATGAAAGTAAGAGATTAGCGTCAAACATTGGGCATGGAGTAATGAGTGTTTTCAGTAGTGAAATCATAAGATTAGCACAAATTTCATTTGATTTATAGAAGAATAAAAAGTTGTCTTGTTTAACGGCACGTAAAACATGATTTTGCAATTGAATTTTATACATTTTTACTCAATATGGATGGAATTTTACAAATATAGAAGTACTTGTACTAATAAGTGTGCTAAAACTTGTTTGATGTCCCAATAAATGTTGATTATCGAAGCACCATTTGACTTTTCAAAACGTATATAAAACTTTAGCTATGAAGAACGAATATACGCTCCACCTAACATCTATTTAATGAATAAAATGTTCAGTCCTGTCTGATTTAATTTTGTTATCGATTCTTTTTTTTTTAATCAATATACCTCGAATCGAACTGATATTGAAGTTATGTACTAATACTTGTACTAAAATCTATCCCAGTTAGCCGGCTTAGAATTCCAATGCTTTTGTTATAGCTAGGTATGGTTATTGAATTTCAAACAAGGTATATATAGGCACGTTTTTTTGTTGGTTTTATTTCACTCCCACTCTGATTTGACCGCATCCTGAACGTGGCCAACGGCTAGTCCGGCGAGAAGGGTTTCCCGAATAATTTCCTGATCGTTGACCTTTCCTTCCCGGGTCCGGGTGGTTCACAAACCTTACCAGCGCCCTATTTTCGACAGCTTGCGCAATCACTTTAAACTGTCGCCCACGAGCAAAGGATCCGACGTTTACATTCGCTCGTGGGCGTGCTGATTCGTAAATAGACTTTCTTCGCTGGACGGAAGCACCAAGGGGTCGGGGTGGAAAATTTATTGGCTTCGCAAACATGGCGACACATAAGTTAGGTCACACTCGTCCGCGAATGACTTCATGCGCTGGGTGTAGACCGTGGCTAGCAGCTGGTCACTTACCACACCGGCCAGTTTCGATTAAAGTTATGGTACCGTAGAGCGGTTGCCTTCGCGTTGAAAGGCGATTCCGTACTCGGTACTTTCCATCGGGGTTATGGCGCTGGTAGTTGTTGAGTAATGCCCCCGCCGCGGGAGGAAGAAATTTATTCCAATGACCGATGGAAAATGATTCGCCTATCGTTTCGAGCGTGTACTTCAGGGTGTGGAGCCCCAGGGTGAGGTCCACAAAATAACACAAACCTGCATGCAAATATGGGTCCGTTTTTCACGCACCATACGAATTACTGCCCGGTTACCGAAACCGACCTTTTTTCTCGCGGGCTCGTCGCGCTTGACACGCACGGCGGTGAACGGTGAAAAGAAACAATTTTCGTTACACTTAACGACCTCTGGCCTCGAGCCCCTTGGCACCGTGCGGGAAGGATTTTCCAAAGTAGAAGACAAGACCCGGGTGGGGAGCTTTTTCGCTCGCACACGGATTTCGTTAATTGGTGGGCTATTTTAATCGGCAATCATAAAAGCCGGCCCTAATGGTTGGGTTTTGTGGTGAGTGTGTTGGCAAAATTTGAGCATCGCATGCGTCCCACAAACTGGATCATTCAATCACATTCCTACCAGCAATGGCCAGGGTGCGGCCGTAATCGTTTATGGATGATAAACGTGGCGCTGCGGGGGTTCGTGCTGGGTTTGGAGGGAGAAATTCCCCCCATGATGACCGCAGCGCTAATTTTAGTTGGCGCTCTCGACCTGCCTCGAGTGCAATTAATGCAAAACTGGCACCGAAAGCACCGTGTTTCCGTTCCGCAATCGGTCATTTATTGCGCAATACTGCTGCTTCTGCTGCTGCTGCGGTGTACCGATTGAAATCGCTTTCCCGTGAAACAACGCTTCTTTGGTCTCTTTTTTTGACCCTTTATTTTTAAGACCTTTTTTTAACCGTCCAAAGGACACACTGCCGGGCGACACAAAAGTCATATCTTCAAATCGTGACTTCCACCGGAAAAGGGGTTACTGGTGGGGGTAAAAAAACCAAACACAAAATCCACCTGAAAACATTTTCCCACGAAGGCCACACGCTGCAGGGGGAAGAAATTATGACCGTTCCGAATCGGATGGTCATTTTTATCGCACAAAAGGTCACCATCGCTCGCTCCCGGAATGGCGCTTGAAAGCTGCAGCAAAACTGCAGCGCGCGTTGTGCATGCGGGTCGTTCATAAATGTCGCCGTGCTGCGGCAAGGACCTCAAGGACCTCGGTCACGGAGCTCTCGGGCGGTTTCCAGTAAGAAAATTTCTGTTTTATCGAGCCATTTTTCGACTTCTTCGCGCACTTTCTAATCCTCCCATCTGCCTGCGAACCCGCGCCGACTGATTGACGTCCGATTTGGTGGCTTTCACTCGGGAAGGTTGCTGATTATATTTTAATTATGATTACAACCGCTGCCCGTGGGCTTACCGGGCTTAAGCGAATCCTGCCGTTTTGGGGTCCCGGGCGGCAAATGGAGATGGATGAGGTGAAGTTGCGCCCCCGATTCGCCATTTTCGTCGATGATGTGAAGATGAAGGTTAACCGTGGCGTGGACCATTTAAACCCGCGCTGTTCGCGCTAAAATAGAAATGCTAATGAAATCACCACCGTGCGTGCCAATTAACCGAGGCGCCCTTGAAACGGGGCCAATAATCGTCGAGGTTTACATGCGTACAAACAGATGCTATCAAGATGATGGCAAGAACAAATCGCCTTTCTTCCATGGGGTGTACGTGGAACGCGCTTGCTTGTAATCGTCACCAGCATAACACACAAATAAAATGAAAGCCACAAAGCGATTTCTAGCGTGCGGATTCATTGAAATTTCCCACGTAGGCGTTCCGGTGAGGAGTCGTTGCGAGACACATTTGTCACATGCGCTGTCGCTTCCTGGGAGGACACTTTTTAATGCGTGTTTGTCTAGCCACTTGGGAAGCTTCTTCACATGTATTGGTTAGTGGTTTATATCGAATATTAACGCCTACCTTTGAAGGAATAGTATTGTCAATTGTGGTGAGAAATTTATTCTATAAAAATGACCAAAAATAAGTTTAAAATAATGTAAATTGGTTCCTTAAATATTTTTGGCAGATTTTACATTTTTGTTTGTAATAGTAGTTGGTGGAAAATATTGGTTCAAAAACGCGTTAAAAATTATTATCATTTAAAATTTTGCTGGATTGTGGAAGTTGCTAAATTGACACAGAAAAGCAATAAATTTACATTTTAAAAGATTATAAAGCGAATAAGTGCTTTTTTATATAATTTAGTTTTATTATTTTACATGAAACATTAATTTTATTTTGAATTTCATTTTATTATATTTTATTTTCCTTACCTCAACAGACTCTTGCAACAGTTAATGTACTAAATTTGTACCATTTACACAAGTTTATTTATTTATGTTACTATGTATTTTAAGATATTTTTCTAACATAGTTAGATTTTTGAAGTAATGTATTTAAAGTCCAAAAATGTGCTTGAAATAGTTCAAAACTAGATGCAAAA
>JXWZ01013389.1:0-26496 GCA_000956215.1 Anopheles farauti No. 4 | reverse complement strand
AGAGAGAGGCGATAAAATACGGATCATCGGTGGTACTTCGAAATACTTTCTGATGGCTCGTGGCTTGGCTCGTCTGAAGCGCCTTTTTTTCCGTGCGAGAAGGCTTCTTCTGCCATTTTTGGGTTAATTTTAATCACTTGGTTAACAAGGTACGCAATCAGCAACGTGCTAGCAGCAGTGGCTTAGTATATTAAAATATAGAAGAAAAAAATCCAACAGATGACGCCACTGAAGCGTAGCCGATGCTACATCGCACGCTAGCATCTCTGTCAAACAGTCAAACGTCATGATTTTTTTTTCTATTTCTGCTAGCTTGACGTTTACTCGAAGCCACATTTATTAGTACACATAGCACGCATATCGTATGGTACGATTGCCACAATAGCTATCAACGACGTCTCCCTAGAGCTGAAGGCCTCCATTCACACTGGAGGCGGAGAAATAATAGCCCGCAATAAAACGGCGGCTTTCCGACGAGCCATTGAACAAGCGGGCTGGATAAAAACAAACACCCGGACCCGGATCGTTGTGGGTAGACGCGCCCAATCTGGTACCGATTTGTAAAGCCAGGAACCAGGATCTAGATTACAACTTCCAATTAATGGTGATGATTTGTTTTCCAACGCAAAACAAAACTATACTGCTTTGGGCCGCTACTTGGTTTGTTTGATGGACTGAGGGTCCATTCTTTGGGTTTGGGAAACCGAATCCTTTTGACCGGATTCGTGCCAGCTTTTACTCGCTGTAAAAGAGCTTTCAAACCATTGGACAAAGTTTGTTAAATGCGGAGTATAAGTGTCTAAATTTGTCGGAGAGACATTGGAAATCGATTTTTTTTTTCGTTAAGCTGCAAGAGAATACTCCAGAAGACAAGATTTCGAAATTAAATCCGGAAGTACTGCAAATAGGCTTACGTTATAGTTTTTTTTTTGGAATCCTGCTTGAACATTCTACGACACCCTACCAGACACCTACTAGCATGTTGTTTTATTTTCCGATACAGACACTGGATATATGGTTTCACCTTTCTTCTCTCCTTTTCTTTTCTTCTCCACAGTGCGTCCCGTCAAACACCACAATGTCGCCAGTGCGGAGGTTTCAGTCACACAAAGATAGGAGATCTGCTCCTCGCACAAAGCATCCGACCAATGACGTTCGTACGGGCGAGACTGGAGCATCTCGCCAACTTCGATTTGGAGCATCTCGGTGCGGTTAGAAAACACAACAACAAAACAGTATATTTTTTCCTCACACCTCCGTTGGCCTGACAGTGGCGGGGAATGGCGCTGGTCAAGCAGCAAAATGGCACAAATCTAACCAGGCCTTGGACGACGATGCGTGCCGGTATCCGGTAAACCCGCGATGCAGCTCTGGGTCCCTCTTGGTTGAGAGACTACCGGACATGTAGAATACCCATCGACACAGACACACTCTCGCACCTACACACCCACAGATCCAGACTTCGTACACCGACATCGATGCTGTGCAGCGTGCTAGGGAAGGGAGAGGGGGGAAGGACGAGGTAGCGAGGTTTTACGAATGTTACGAGGATAAGAAATATTTATTCTACTACCACCTGCCGGGTTCCGGCACACGGTTTTGGGCAGCGCTAGCTGAGCGAAGGTGAAGTGTTTAGTACGCATATTCGAAAACTCCTGCTTGTGAGATAAACGCTGCTAGTAGTAACGAAACGGCGAGGGCGTCATGAAATGTGGGGAGAGAGGGGTAGGCGAAACGAAAAGAGGGTGTCGAAATGGTATATATATAGATATATATACACATATATATACACATTATACTTATTATACATTACAAGCAAAACATAAGACTTTCACTCGAATTTTACATCGATAAGTTGCATTTAACCATGGGTGCGGGGACGCATGCCGGGAGGGGTTGCGATGCGACGAGGCCCAGACACACACCCACACATGGTGCTCCCGAGGCGCGCGGCAGCGGCGTAATCGCGCGCGCAATTGATGACAATTCATTTTATATATATTGAAACTAAAATTTTGCGAAGTAAATCAAATGGCGCGCCGTCAAACAGCGGAAGGGGCCGGAGGGCGGGGCTAAAACGACACGTGGAAACTAAAAAGCTAAAATGGTTAAAGAAAAAAAAAACAGATAACAGAAAACCCCAGAGCGAGAGAGGCGAACGGCAAAAGAGAGTGGGAGACAGCAACAGAAAGAAAACACGTTACACTACACACTAGTAAATAGTGAACCAAAAACAAAAATATCCTTTCGCCAGCCGGGGGCGGCAGTGTATGGGAATAGGAGGCTTGAGTATTAGACTATTATTACCATTATTGCGACACTGATTGAGGTCACTAGTAAAAGGTGCGGGAATCTACACACTCACTCACGCCCGGAGTGCAAGACGAACACACACACCCGAACTATTTGTCCCCGTCTGCTATCTCTATGTGTGCGTCCGGACGGGAACCCGGACGCGGCATGCATAAGTGTTGCCGTAGCTACCTGTAAACGCTGCCTAGCGGCTTGCTGATGACTAGTTGTGACGGTGTTGGACGTTCGTTTCGGCTTTGAAACTTACTTCCCTCCCCTCCTTCGTTGCGGTGCGTGTATAGGAAATGGGCGGTGGGGCCAAGCGAGCCTAGTGTTTAGTAGATGAAGGTGAGCCGACGACGGCGCAAATAGTTTTGATGATGTTACTACACCGCTTCGCTTAATCTGAACGGAGCCGGACAGAGGAGTCCGGTGCCTTTCTCGGCAGGGATGGTATGAAGGGAGGCTGATGAAATTCGGAGTCGGGCTCGTGTATGTAGGCGGATGGTTGTGCTGTTCCGGCAGATGTTTAGAAGGCAAAGAATGTTATACTATATGTGTTCCGAGAGAGTAGAAAAAAAACACACACACACACAAAAACTAAAGAAAAAAAACAAAGGGCAAGTTTAGAGGGTTCATATACGTTTTCCGTTCCATACTCCTACGGCAAAGCCAGAAGAACTATTTTTCCAGCGATTGTTTTGCTTTGCGAGATCTAACAAAACGCTAACTTGTTACGCCAGCCGTGAGTGTTTGTTAATGTCACGAGAAATGTCACGCGAGCGTGTTTACATAGCAGCATGTAGAGTGAGAGAGCTTTCCGGTTCTGAGTGATAGGTAAAAAAAAAGAAGCACCAGCGATCCGAACTAGCTAAGGTTGTACACTCCGTCGGGCAATGGAAGACCAACACAGCCAGTTTTGCGCATTGTCCAAGCGATAGAAGCGGTAAACGTCAAAGCAGCAGTTGGATGTAAAAAATCTAGCAGTGTAACTAGCGATTTACAGTATACTTCTTACGAGCAGCCCATGCAGCACGCACTACAAAAGAACATCTTGCTATCCTTCCTAAGTGTAACTGTTAATAGCTGTGTGTGTGTGAGTGTGTGTGTGTGCGTGAGCACCTTAGTGTAAAAAAAAAGTGTGGGGGGAACCACACCTTAACCTCCTTCTTTCTCTCCTCTCCTTCTCTCATCCGCTCCTCGTCCCCCCCCCACCAGTTCGTGCTCGCCGTTCATGTCTTTTTATCGTCAATTGAGTAAGCCCCACTGTTCTGCGCTGTTGCAAAAGAAACCGGCGAGTGAGGGCGCAGTGGAGCAGCCGGAAGTGTGCAGACGTTTTGTTATTAGTGTAATATTTATGAAATCCTAACAAGCTAGAACCGTGAATGATATAACGCTAATACGATGCCAAGAGAAATTGTGCTAAATTTAACGGGAAACGGCTTGGGCTGAACGCCCCGACGACTTTGTATATTCCTTCGGAGCGGTCGCCATTTTCACTCACACACGGAACACACATACACACTGGGCAATTTGTTTGTTGCTTTCTGCTGCGTTCTGAGGCCACATCAACACAACCTACCATTTAAGGTCTGACGGACCGTCTCTCGTTCCGGTACACTTAAAGCGCGATTTAACGAAGGCAAACAGCGCCACAACAACGATGACGACGTTCCAGTGAACCCTTTCGAATTGTCAATTAAGTGTGAAAACAAGAAATATACCACAAACACTCTTACAATCACAAAAAAAAACCAATGGTATGGAACAAAACAGCGATACAAACGATGTCAATGGACGCTACCCCTCCACACGCACTCCTACTACCGATAGTCGTAGCGCAGATCTGATACACATACTACTACTTCTACTACTAACTGCTGCAACATATTACCACTACCATCTAATTGCTATTAACTACTACTACTACTACTACTACTACTAATCAACACATGGTTGGTGTCATCGACGTGAGCATAAACAATCGGCCGTGCTTTGACGGTGTCAATTTTTAGCGCCTGCAGGTATGTGTGTTCGCTTTACGGTTTTTTGCTACACATGACTGACCGACTAGGCCGCGGCTAGTTTTCGAAAAAAACCGGCGTTCAAATGTCAGCTTGTAGCGCACGGAAACGGCAAATTGCGACCGGTGTGTGAGTACCTTTCTCGGTGAGCGAGCGAGCGAAGCGAGTAGCCTTTTTTTTAGAAAAGAAACCATAAGCCGCGCTTACAGAAGCTGCGATGCGCGGCAGAGTTCCAGATGTCAATCGAAGCAGCTAGGTTTGACCAGCATTTCACCCATAGTTGATAGAGACGGTGCCGCGCACTGCCGGCACCGAAAGTGACTACTATTTATTCTTAGTATTTTTCTATAACGCAGGATCGTGATCTACCGAGCATATGTGTGCGTCGCTAGGCGCGATTGAGCGATTACTCCGAGCAAGTTCGTGAGGTGCGAACCATAGAGAGTAAATAGTGACTGTATGTTCTAATGTACGAAGGAACACTTCAGCGCAACAGGACCTAAAGCGACGGCTTTCCATTTATCTAGGGCGAATAAATAGAGTAATTTTTTTATTTGATTATTCATTTTCCTAGTTTTCTTCCTCCCCATACTGTTTTCCAGAATTCGTTATTCTACTTCTCCTTCTTTGTAGCAAGAAGCTTACGGCTTACTAAACATATTTTTAAAATCATAACCGAATAGTCACTCCTTGCTAGGAAAAAAAATGCCCAAATGGGGTATTGGTACCGCTCCTGTCGTGTGAAAGACCGGCATCACTACCATTACACTTATGGGCCACCCCATACATTAACACGTTATTTTTCATGCAGCTCCCAACATGGTGAACGAAATATGCGGAAGACGCCATATTTCGTTCAAGTATCCCGATAAGTTTTCCAGAATTAAAAAAAATGAATAATTTTCCAGGCCGTCAAACGAGCCTTCCACCACCGTTCCCGTTGCGTACTACAAAACGAAGGAACGATTACAAAAACAAAACATTTCTTACTACAAGCAGCAGGTACAATATAATACAGATAGACTTAACTAACGAACAAAGTAAAACCAAATATGTCAAGCCGAGAAGCAAATTAACCATCACACCTTTAAACGACAAACCGAACTCGGAGACGCAACACGCAAGTCAACCACATGAAACACAACTAAAAGCTTTAAATGTTGTTCGAACGTAAACATACTTTAACTGATAACAAGAGGAAAACAAAACCGAAACCACTGTAGTGTGCGAGATGCGGGAGTGGGAAATGTTCGATGCTATGGTGCGGCGTGCGTTGTATATTTTACAGTAGGTTAGTGCCCTACGTGAGCCACACAAACAGTGAACCTAGCGAGCAGCGGGCGACACATGGGAGGAGAGGCCGCCCGTATGACAATCCTCATTTCGACTCGAAGGAAGGCCACAATTTCTGAGGCTACAAATTTACTAGCCCAAATCTGTCGATCAATCCAGTCGTACATCCACGAACTGTCATTTAAACTGTCGTACATTATCGGTTGACATTTGACAGTTGGCTGTCAGAAAAGTAAATCTCGTAGATAAGTGTAAGTAAACCAAATGTTATTTATTAACAATAATTTACACTTTGCTTTAAATTAACGTACGATAAATCAATTATTTGATATGAAACAAACGTAAGATAGAAGTATTACCAACAAAACAGTTATTTCGTTGAATTTGTTTCTCAGATGCACTTGGTAAGATTTCTCCAAAAAAGGTAATCAAACCAATTATTTACTTTTTATCATAACGAATTATTGTTACTTCTGTGGTGGTTCTACCTGTGAAAAAGGCGAAACATGCAGTGAAGATTGCTGCAGAGGAGCGAGGAGCGATTTAAAAGGCACCTAAAAACTCGCAGCAGAGAGGAAGAAATAACTACGTTACACACGAACGAACAAAAAAAACGAAACGCATAGAAAACTGACACATGCATAAGTAAATGGCGCTAAAACAAATGATAACCGTCGCAGGTGCTTAGGATAGAATACAAACGAACGAAGCAAGGTAAACAGGTGCAACCAATTCTAGCCGGAACCGGGCGCGGTGGATTTATTGACGAAAGAAGTTTAGTGACGCCTCCATCCCGCTCCGAAGCAAAAAGCGAAAGAAAAGAGAGAAACAAAAAAAAATACTGCAAGCTAAACATGCAAACAGACAAAAAAACAAACAAAACAAAAAATCTTTTCAATGTTTCATATCTATACGTGGATGAATTCATATATACATATATACATATATTTAACTATAATGATAAAACATAGCAAACCAAAATAACAACAACAACAACAACAAAACGAAACAAACATACAAACAAAAACAAGTGAATGATGAACACTAAAACCAAACTAGTATTGGTACGGAGACCAACCTGAAACATGGCGGCGAGGGCCCCGTCCCCGCACGAAAGTGTCGTACACTATACACAAACACCGCAGCTACAGACAGACATGAGTACACGCACTGAATACTGAAACGAAATAGCACCGTGAAACGAAACTTAACGAAACGTAACGAAAGACATAACGCAGCAACTAAGAATAGCGATACACTTAACGTAGTTAGTATACTCTTGTACCATAACCAACCAGACGGTGATCGAAACCGGTCGAGCAGCGCGCGTTGGTATTGGTGAAAATCAATCCAACCAATATACTAACACCACCAGCGATAAGCGATCAGGTCGCACTCGGAGCAGACGTACTAGCAAAAATTGTCCCCAGTTCCTACTACTTCCTTTTTCGTCGCCTTCAACGGCAGCGGATGAAACAAATTCTGTTGGGTACGCGGATGGGAACCGAGCACAAAATCACGACATATCAGTTCAGAAGCAATATTCTTCCACCAAGTGCTTACACCTCGCGCCGCGGGAGCCCGCGACGGCGAGAGAAAATTAAAGTGTGAAACAAGCAAAGCATATCATTCGATGTCGGTGACCCCACAGCCCTTTTGTTGTTTTGTGCCCGTTGTAGCCCTTATCTGCTAGTTGTTGATTTTTTTTTTAAATTATTTTTTTAATTATAATAGTAACACTCGATTTCAATACTTTTTCATCGTACTGTTTGCATATTTTCTATTAAGCAGGGGTTTTCGGTTATTTTACTTTTCTTGATGGTATAATATATTTTTAAATCTGATTAACTCACACAATGTTCGATGAAGTGAACACAAGTTTTATTTATGAATTTATTTTGTATCTTAAGCACTCTGTGCAAACTTTGGCTTTATCTCGACCAGAGCTAAATTGTGTTGCGAAACATTAAATGTCGAACCTGGTACTTGAGTGTAATGACGTGCGAATAATTAGACCCCAAATTTGTTATTTTAAACGTTTACAAACGTGTATGTAAATAATTAAACCACCGTGCCGGGAACGATTTCATTTATCGATTTTCTATTCCGGAACGACCCCGTTGCGGCAGGTGAAAAAATTGTGTATTTAAATCATTTCAACAACGCCCTGTTTGCGAACGCAAACATGCATAAATTATGCGTCGTTCGCTACAAACAGTTTGATACGCAAGCTGCAGTGAGACTGCATTTTAATTTGATGGATCGGTGCAAGACAGCTTAGGCAGTGTTACCCCGGTATCGTCCGGACAAGTTTGACTCATCAATTATGAGGACAAAACACACACGGCCGTACAGCTTTTCTCACTGACTAGATATTGCCCCCACAAAAAAAAACAACAGTTCGGGAAACACCGAACGTCCAATTCATACAATATGTAGGGCGAACGTTCGGTGGGCGAAGTATTTGTCGCGTCACACACGTCATCGGATACCGAGTGCGCGTAAAGCACACACATACGCACAAGCGGGGCAAATAAATTATTGACCACTTTGCAATTGAATCGATCCTGTCGGTTCTCACTGAGCTGTCGAGCGTAAATGGGGGTATTGAAGAAGACCCGCTTAGCGTGCCCAGCCGGACTTGTTCCGAAGAAAAGAAAAAAAAATGCTCCCAACATATGGTTCCACCAGTTGCCTGGATTTATAATAGCGGCCGGATGGACCCCCGCATGGCAACGCTTAAGTACCACATAATGATTTACGAATGTTACCGAAACGGATCGGGCGGCAAACAACGAAAAAAGGAGGCCATCATCATTCCCACGGTGGTCCCGGGCCGAAATTGATAAATTTGACAGCCGGCAATCGGGTGGATGGCCGAAAACTCCACCCCACAAAACGGTCGGTGTTGCGTGTGAAGTAACATATTACGCCAAGGTAAGGCTAATGGAGCTGTCCGGTAGCGACCGGGACAGCCGCTGCTGTTGAGTGAAGGGTCTATCTTTAGCGCTCAGAACCACCCATCCCGTCCGGCCTGACAGGCAGCGCCTGGATTCCAGCCGTGCCTGCCAGGACCGGATTTCCTTCAAGTTCGCTTCGTACGGGCGTACGCGCGTACGTGCAAACAGCTGCAGGCACTATTAATCCCCGGGCATGTGGGAGTGTAGCCCGTGTGCCGACGAGAGATAATTGATTCACGCACGCCACGCCGGGACGGTTGGCGAAAGCAGCGCATTAAAACGGCATGGTTTACACGTTTGTTCTGCTTAATTTTCGGGTCTAATTATTCGCGCCTAATAACTCCCGATCGATATACTTTCCGCACCGTTCGCCCGCTTTTTCACGTAAAGAAAAGCTCATCCCACCCACAACGCTTCTTCGTTGCAGCTCCTCGTCTTCCCGCTCCATATTCCGTGCCCCCTTCCTGTCAAAAACCTTGCCCGACGTACGCGACGATCGCACCGGTGAAGCGAAAACCCCTACAAATCAGCGCGCACAACACAATATGCCACAACAAGCGTCTGACAGCGGACGAACCGAACGCACACGCGTGCACTGGCAGGAAACGAACCGAATCGACCACTGACACAGCAACTCAATCGAGACTGTACCGGTGACCCGGCACCGGGTAGCCACAGATAACAAAATGGACGCAACGACTAGTTATACGGTTAGTGGTGAGCGGCGGAACGGTGACAGTAACACCCAACAAGCACACACATACAAAAAAAAACACACACACACACACATCAACACAAACGAATCGTAACACAAACTAAATGAAAATGACATGAATATAAATTTATATTTTTCTACAAAGCATTTTCCACCGGAAAATGGCAATCCGGCGCATTGCATGAAGCAGACCTCTCACAAACCCTTCCCCCATACCCTCGATCGAATCGATACGCACTTGAACACAGACACAAACACACACATACTCGTACGCTTCCAGTGGATGGGAGCGTACACATACTGAATCCCGGCAGCCGGTCTTGTTGGTGTCTCGAAACGAACGACTACGTTTCGAAGAAATGCAACTGGAAAGAGAGAGAGAGAGTTAGATGTGTGATGGAAGAACTCTTCTTCAACCATATTCCCTTTCTTCGCCGATCTCTTTAAAGTATCTTCACTGTCAGGAGCGGTGCAAAATCGATGTACCTACTTGCACGACCTGGTCGGGCAGGCCATCAGCGTGAAGCCGGCGTTCAAAGCATCGAGATTTCGATAGCGAAGCCACCGGGAACTCCATCAGGCACCTGGCAGGAAGCGCGCTGGTTGCGTGCCATCTGAAGCCTTTCGCCGGAAACGGTGTGGCCCGGGAGAGGGGTGAAGGATGTCGCTCAGCTCCTACGGCTGCCCACCGGCGTTCGGCGTGACTGATAAGCTTGATCGACGGGAAATACTGAGGCGAAGATGCGCTGATAGCTAGCAACCGTTTGCAACCTAGTTTGCCGTGTCATCTGAGCATGTGTAGCCGTAACTTCGTGTTTATTACCCTGCGAAGCAGCCACTCACCCGCCCGAAAACTATCAATATCCGGGTGGCCTTAATTTGACGCCGTGATTCGTTAATCCAATCATCATTTGTTCGCATTAGCAGCGTGCTCGCCGCGTCGTGTGGCCATGGTCTGTGTAGCGTCTGTGCCCGGCGTGTAGCATTAATTAGCCGACGGTGCAAGGTAACACCGGCTGTAAATGGATAAGTTTTAAAACATTGCGAACGAACCGAATCTATGCAAGATAGTTGCGGCTGCACTGCACAAGCCCACACCGAGTGCGGCGAACTTGCCACGAACTATTGCCTGCGGCCATGTATCGTATTCCACTGCATAACTTCACTTTTATCATAACCTGACATGATGCCGCTGCCGTACCGTGCCGAGAAACTTTTGCGGGCCGCTCGAAGGGTGTAGAATTTCGTGCCCGTGCGATGCTCGTGCGCTGCTGGTGCTTATCGTGCTCGTCACCATCGAGACACACCGGATGTAAGCCAATCCGATAAGGCATTCACGGAGCCAGCGCCCCAATATTAGCATGCCCCTTTGGGAGGTGAAACTCCACCCAAGGTGTCTGCTGCCGGCATATGCCATTCCTTATGTACGCCCGCACTCGGCAGCCACCGGGACCGTCCGCACGCCAAGACGGTGGCCATGATTTAAAGGCTATTTTATATGACGTGGGGTTTGCTTCCCCACGTTCGCCGCGCCGCACCGTGCGCTGCATTACCGGGAGCTCATTATTATTCCGTTCGAGAATGTGCAATCTGATGTACCGAGTTTTATAATGGACTTTAAAATTACAATCACATCCACCGGCGCACAGACCAGCGTCCCGCTGGCGGAGGACGCTGTAAACGGGGGACCAGCGAGACAACCATCTTGTTATGGCGCCCATTTTGCCATACCAACACCGGGCGAGCGCCTCGCTCAGACACGCCAGCGGTAGGAGCGATTTGTTTGCCGGTTCCCGGACGGTACCGTCGGGTTGAACCGGGCGCGATAAGCATGTTAGAGTTATTCTAACCCACTTCGCCGGCCGCCATTACGCGCAATTGTTGATCTACGGAAGTCGCCATTCACGTAAAGATGAGTCATGTTTCGTGTCCCGGCAACGGCGATGGCGACGGCTCTGGAATGAGTAATCGTTAAGTATGGAACGAACTGGCGCTACGGTGTAGGAAAACATGTTCCACTTCTTGAACAGGTCGGATGAGCTCAAAAGACGAGCGTGATAAAAGATGGGCGGGGGCGCCATTGAGCGCTGAGCATACCGCTCGGGGGCATCTTTTCCTTCTTTTGCGTGTTTTTGCAGGGGTCACCTGCTTACGATGTTTCGCCACTGGCAAGACGGCGCACACCACACAACCGACACCCACACAAATACCGACAGGAGTAGCAATCCGAGCAACTCCGCTGAAGGAAAACTAAATTGTGGACTTGGCAACAACTAGGGGATTGGACGAATGGAAGCGTTGCGAATGGATTGCGACACAACAGACGACAGAAAATCAAGCACAGCACACACCCACACACACACACACACACACACATACACACAGAATAAAGAACACGAACCAGAACCCCCGAAACCTACCAACATCGTACGAGGAATCCTAGACGCGAATGAGAACGGGACGGAAGTGAGCGAGAGCGGGAGAAAAAGAGATAGCGAGAGAGAAAACGTAATGAGAGAAAAAGATAAAAAAACAACCCACTTTGCAGAAAACAATCGGAATCTCTTGTGAGAAAATATAATTTTGTACATCATGTCTAATGCAGGTATTAACGTCTTCCTATGCTATGCTGTCTATTATTATGATAAACAAAAAAAAACGAAAAACATGAAAGATAGTAAATCCATACATTGTGGGATAAAAAACGTAAGAAAACAAAACAACAAGCAGGAGGAGAAGCGCAGAAAATGAAACAAAAAAATGAGATATTAAAATTATAATAAATATTGATAATGATAAAAAAAAGAAACAGAAATGGAAAAAAAGCACACAGAACACTAGCAAACCAGACACGCCAGCGGCGTGTGTCGTTGACGTGGTAAACAAGTGGAATAGAAAACAAGAACCTATTAATGAAGCAAAACACTCACACAAAATACATAAAAGCAAGTTTAGATAATGAAACCGAAGGACATGGCAACGGCAGCGCGCGGTGAAAATTCGTGGATAAGTATTATATAAAAATATACATTTCAGTACAGCCAACCGCTGTGACGTGCGTGGCTCCGGTGATAACGTTCGGGGCAGCAGTAGTGTCAACGCGCAGCGACGAAGGGCCACGGGTTGGAGCATATGCAGAAGAAAAAAAATCATGCACACACACACACACACAAGATACAACAAAATGGTGGGTCAGCGATGAATGCTATGTAAGATGTGAATGCTACGCGATTGATGTGGGCAAGAAGATGTTGATTTGCACGATGTATTGTTTGCGTGTTTTCGTTCGTTCTTCTTTTTAACAAAGCTGTACAAAGAACCTCAGTGTATTTCCGTGTGCGCGTCAGGTTGCGTGGGGACATGCGTGTGTGTATAAGTGCGGTTGAGTGGGCGCGTGTTTCTAGAACTATTCAGTCCAGAACCTGTCCATATCTTCGGGTCCATATTCGCATGTGTGGATCAGTGGACATCAGGCCCGCTAGAAATACAGGACCCTGGACGCTATTAGCATCCAAACACGCGTGCAAACACTTGCACACACACAGGCTGCTACCCACGCAATCATTATTTAACGCCCCACCGCCAACACCACAAAGATATAGCACAGGATACAGGTGCTAAGTCTGGCGGCTAATGGCGGCCTGCTGATGCTGCGTGCAGCAAGGACAAATATTTATAGGATGGTATATATTTATGGTCGACGTGACGGATAAGTGTAGGGAAATATTTCACACCGCACTGTGTACCCGCAGGACAAACACGCTTTGCTAAGGCTCCCTTAGCTCTGGCCTAAGTAATGGGACGGGATGGGAACGTGATTAGGCGCGGGGGAGGAGAGACGAACGTTAACGTATTCTGCCATATGTAGCTTCTTTTCGCTGGCTCACCAGGGACGGGCGGAACACGCAGAGAGAGAGAGAGAGAGAGAGAGAGAGGGACCGAATTTCCCAAAAAGACACTTGTGGACAGACATGCAGTGCTACAGACTTTTTCCGTGTCCGTGAGCGTGAGCGTGTTGTGTGTGGCTGTGTATTTATGTGTGCGTGTGAGCAAAAGGATGATATGATTAAAAAAAAAACACTACTGAAAGCGACACGCGCCCGCATAAATTCATGCCCTCACATTCTACCAAATAAAAAACACACACACACACACACACACACACACAAGAAAACCTATCCGAATGGCGAGAAAACTATTGTTGTAACTGTAAAGATGTCAGAATAAAAAAAAACAAACAAAATTGCGCGACTTGCTACAAAGACAGCGGAAAGAAAACCTACCGCGATCGTTCTTGATTAGATTCATTTCCGAACCCCCCAAAAAAAAAGCGTTTGGAAGCTTTCGTTTTTTATTCCAGTAATGATCTCTAATGTGTACACTGACACATACTGAAATCTTTCCTACAAAACCACAACCTGGCGGGATGGAATAGTAGTTGTTCGAGAATGAGTGGGCATGCAGGATACGAAGGACCCGGTAAGTACTCACTCGTATCAACACGTGCCAACAGGTACTTGTGCAACAGGCATGACGCAGCCATTAGCGTGTTAATAGTAATCTAGTGTAAATGTTAGCATGCACTCCATCACACGTTCTTCACGTTCAGCCACTGACGGCTGTTCTTCATCGTACTCGTACCGATGAGTAATACCGCCAATCGTCATTCCATCGAGTGTCTTTTCAACGGTTGAGGATACTGGCAAACACGAGGCTACTGGATAACATATGCAATTTATCTTTTGTGCGGAACGTATCTTCTGCTTACCACGTGCATGGCCTTTTATACTAGCAATTCGCTGATTGTACAACGTTTCGGATGAAGGTAGAGGACCCAGGTGGGATATCACCTACACTTGGCAAGAGGTCAAGGAAATTCATTCCAAAATCGAGACGTTCTTTCGTCAAGGATTTGATCGAAACTAACTTTATTAACAGCTTTGTGATTTGGATACATTTCATGGTGTTAGTATGCTTCGTACGTAAATGTGTTCATGAAGACCTTAAGATTATTTCTTATTTCCTTATTTCCACACCTGAACTGGTCCT
This sequence comes from Anopheles farauti No. 4, assembly GCA_000956215.1. Lineage (NCBI taxonomy): Eukaryota > Metazoa > Arthropoda > Insecta > Diptera > Culicidae > Anopheles > Anopheles farauti No. 4. The sequence goes on along the minus strand of JXWZ01013389.1, from coordinate 12,163 downwards.
GTTCAAGTATATGAGTCAATCCTACGGCCAATTCTGGAACGTTACATGCGTTATATTACCTGAAATTAATTGCACCACTCCTGTACCTCGATAGTCGGTTGTGCTCGTTGGATTTCAGGATTACGTACAGTTTTTTTTTAAATTATTTTTTTAACTTTCGTCGCTCACATGTTGCATTTACTTTTCGTTAACCTAATTTTACAGCTTGCATTTGGTTCGCGGCGTTTAACGAAATATCTTCATTAATTTAGGCCAGCGATGACGATTTCACACGTAAAAATACAATGGTCTAAAACATCTACTTCGAACTTTGCGTTGCGTACGTTCAATTCCATTGACATAGCGTCTTTCTAGCGAAATAGTGCAGCAAGCAGACATGACACCGGTCGTTACGTCAAACATGAAGAAAACGAAAGACATCGTTCAGCATTCTGCTGCGCTGCCATGTTTGAGTAAACCGCGTATCTGGAGGACTTCCAGTACACATCTGTTTTTTCGTACAATTGTATATTGTGTTACGAGTAGAGCATTTCTATTACATATTTTTAAAGTATTTTAAACAGGCGAATATTATAAAAAAATTTGCTATGCCAAAAAGTTAATCTCATAACGGTAATTGCAAAACTGGTCGAAAATTGACCCTAAACAATACTAAAAGCAACCGTTTGCCCAAAATAGTCACGACAAAATTAAAAAATTAAAAGTAATAAAAATCTCGTAAATCGCACAATGATTTTGAGAAAGTATAAAGACGCGGAAAACACCGCATTTTATGTCTAGCAGTGAAATGTAAAGGTTTGCGAGCTAGATAAAGTACACTAATACATTTAAGGGAGAAGAAAAAAAAATGGTTCCGTTTCGTGGAAGCTGTTACTGTTACTTTTACTGCGGCGGTTGTCCGTAGTAGCCGTAACCTGCCTGCGGCGGTGGACCCTGCGGTCCGGGCGGTGGCATTTGAGTGTTGGGTGGCCGCTGCGGATACTGTGGGTAGCCGGTCTGCGCCGGAGGGTACTGGCTCTGGGGTACGGGGATCGGTGCGTACGACTGCTGGTGGTAGGGCGGATGGGGCGGATAGACAGCGGGACCGGCCGGTCCCGGAGCGCCCTGTTGTTGCTGTTGTTGTTGCTGCTGACCGGGTACGACGGTTCCGGCACCGCCCGGTTGCTGCTGATAGCTCGAGACGGGCGGTTGACCGTGCTGGGCCTGCTGTTGTTGCTGCTGCTGTTGAGTGTTGGGCGGCGTGTTGTACGCACCGGCCCCACCGGCCGCTACACCACCGGGATTGGCGGCTGTCGGGTAGGACGCGGTGGTCGTGGTTGGCATGGCCGATGGAGGAACAACACCACCGCCGGCTGTGACAGCCGTCTGCTGCGGTTGCTGACCTTGCTGCTGCTGCTGCTGTTGACCGGGGTAAGCGGCCGTCTGTCCGGCGACCGTCCCGACTGCGGCACCACCTTGTCCGGCTCCACCGCCACCACTGCCGCTGGTAGGAATGGGACCAGCGGCGTTCGGTACCGGCCCGGTACCGGGATAGCCCGTTGGATATTGTGGTTGCTGTGGCATCGGATACCCGGCCGATTGGGCGGGATAGCCACCCTGTTGGGCACCGGGTGCCGGTTGACCGTACGGACCCGGATTGGGACCGGCAGCGACACCGGCAGTGGCCGCCCCACCCGCACCCGGATACCCGGGGTAACCGTGGGGCGGTGGTGGCGGCGGCCCACCTGGACCACCCTGGGGTGGATACTGAACCGGTGGCTGACCCGGTGGCCCGTACCCAACATGGGGCTGTGTGTTCGGTGCACCGGGCGGAAGCGCTTGCTGATACGCACCAGGGCCCGCCCCACTACCAGCCGCACTGGCTCCCCCACCGGCAGCCGTTGCACCCGGGTACGGTGAACCACCCTGCACTGGCGGTCCCTGCCCACCGGCAGCCCCGGCCGGCGGAACGCCCGCATGGTGGTAGCCCTGCGAACCGGTCGCCGCGTTCGGTGGCCCGTAACCCTGCCCCGGTGGACCACCGTACGGGGAATAGCCCGTTTGTGCACCGTACGGTGCCTGGTTCGGTGGTGGATAGCCCGGGTAGTGCGTGTGCTGCACGTTGTACGAACCGCGCTGTGGGTAGCCGGATGTTTGCGGTGGCAACGGTTGACTCGCTGGTTGCTGCTGCTGCTGCTGCTGTTGCTGCTGTTGCTGTGGAGCGCCTGGTCCGGGAATACCGGCGGCCCGTATTGCACCGCCCGGTCCGGGGCTCTGCTGGTTCACTAGACTTTGCTGCTGCTGTTGTTGCGCGGCTGGAGGCATCGGAACGGCGGCACGATAGCCTCCCGGCTGGTTGCCGGTTCCACCCATCACCACGTTTTGCCCACCAGCACCCTGGTTCGGTACTTGCGCGTTCGGGCCATGAGCGGTGGCCGCTCCACCTACCTGCTGCTGCTGCTGGCCCGGCTGTTGCATTCCACCGGCGGTCGGATTCGTTGGACCGTGTGGGTTATGTTGCTGCTGCTGTTGTTGTTGCTGTTGCTGTTGCTGTTGTTGTTGCTGCTGCTGTTGCTGTTGTTGTTGTTGTGGACCGCCTGGTCCTGCCACGCCATTGCTAGCGTGCGACGGAACCTGTTGCCCCGGTGGGACTGGCCCCGGCTGCGTATAGCCACCCATCACCGACTGGCCCGGTCCCTGACCCATCATGCTACCATCGTGGCCGGAAGGCGGCTGTTGTTGTTGTTGTTGTTGCTGCTGCTGTTGCTGTTGTTGCTGTTGTTGCTGCTGTTGTTGCTGTTGCTGAATCGCGTGCAGCATCTGAGGCGGCTGTGTAAATGGGAAAGAAAAGGTAAGATGAAGCTCTAGCGCGCAGTGACCCCGACAAACCAACGTACCGGTAACAGCGACGATACGTTCTGTTGCGGATCGGCCAGGTTGGCCAGGTAGACGAGGTTCCGGTGCAGCGCCACCTGGTACGACATGCTCTCGCTTGCCTTACCCGCGAACTGAAACTCCTGTATCGTCTGTATTAGTCCCGCATTCTCGTCCAGTATCTTCTGGATGTGCATCGAGCTCGGCGGTGGGCCCTGTCCCCGGTTGGGGGGATTCCCTCCACGACCACCACCTGCATTTGCCACCTGCTGAGCCTGTTGCTGGGGAAAGGGAGGCCAATGATGCACTGGAAAAGTGATCCACACGTGGCAAACACACGGTTGATACTTACCTGTTGGGAATATGCGAGCGACATTTCCTGAAAGCGAGCGTACTTCCCACCAGCAAATTAAATTTGGCTTATAAAGCACGCCGGGAAGGGACAGGAAATGACGCTTCACAATGCGACGCGCCGACCGCCGCACCGTTTACTTTCTTCCTAGAACCACGTGTATAACCATGCGATATGCACCGAACTTATCTAAATTTACAAACAAAAGCAAATTGTCCACATAAAAGCGTGTGATTGTTTTTCCTGTTTTTTTTTTTTTTTTGGCTAGCTTTTGGAACCGAGGTGTGGACGCCTTTCGCCCAGATTGAGCAAAACTATTCTTCCTCTTTTCGCTTTACGCGTAACATCATTTCGCTTTGTTTCGTTTTGATTATATACCGAGCGTTTATAGCACACATTTCAGTACTGAACCGTTCGGCACCGACACGGTTTTCAGCAAATCAGCGGGTAATGTGAACATTTTGTTCATTTCTGTGAGATTCGTGTTCGTGTCGAGAGGGCTCCGAAAAAGGTATTTAAATTATGGGTGCAGCAATGAAAATGGTCATCTCGCGTGGACACTTAGAATGATTGCGAAAATTTATTTATTGTGCTTAAAGAACGTTGCTGCGAAACTTTAATGTAAACAAACAGATCCGCCATCTGTCAAACGCACTGTTTACGATGACGGCCAGCGGTAGCTTCGTTGGTTGTATTTTTGCTCCAGCTTACTCTCCTTTCCTCATCCCATCTCCTCCCTGATTTTCCAACAGCTTTCTCCGTACAACAAAAAAATGCCCCAACAAACAACAACATGCCAAAAGTGACAGCCCGAGCACCGAAAGGGGAGCCCTCAACAGCGATGGAGTGAATTGCTGCTTACGTCATAAAAAGGTTTCGGATGCACCAGCGGAAGTCATACCGTGCGACTCGCAAGCAAGACTCAAGTAGGGAGGGCTCCGGCAATCGAGCAAAGCCAGCAAGCAGACTGTAGATTTACCTGCTCCTGGCCGTGTGCAAGTGCTGCCCCGCGCGCCGTAAAGTGAGTACGTGTCCTCGCAGTGCTTAGACGTGAAAAAACTAGGCCAATACGCCCCCTCCCCTCTTTGAGTGCGTTAGTAGCAAGCAACAACAACACACACACAACGCATATCACTCTCGCGTTCGCGTGAAAAGAGGAGAACAAGGAAGCCTGCCATTTTACTCAGCCATTACTGAGATCTGAACCACCCGCACCTGATCAAAGTCTTGCCAGGCAAGCGAACCGCACACGAAAGATGGGCGAACCGGAGTACGAGAGCGTGGTGTTGGTGAAACAGGAGGTGTTTGTGTACAAAATTCCACCCCGCCAGAGCAACCGAAGCTACCGGGCCGCGGACTGGAACCTCCTTGATCCGATCTGGACCGGGCGGCTGCGAATGGTCGCCAAAGGTCGCTCCCTGTGCGTGAAGCTGGAGGACAAGAGCAATGGGACGCTGTTCGCCAACTGCCCGATCGAGAGCTACCCGGGTGTGGCGATCGAAGCGGTATCGGACAGCTCCCGGTACTTTGTGCTACGCATCCAGGACGGAAACGGACGGACCGCGTTCATCGGGCTCGGGTTCGGCGATCGGTCGGACTCGTTCGATATGAACGTGGCGCTGCAGGATCACTTTAAATGGGTGAAGAACGAGGAAAAAATCGAGAAGGAAAAGGTGGAACCGAAGCAGCAGCTCGATCTCGGCTTTAAGGAGGGTGAAACGATTAAGATTAACATGAAAATCACGGTAAGTAGGAACGGGAAGACGAAAAAAAAAACGCATGGCAAAACTAACGCAACGTCGTCTCACTCGCACGCACATTTTCTCTTTCGATAGAAAAAGGACGGCTCGGAAGCATCGTCACGGCTTACCGGCAAGAAGACGGGTGCGGGTGGGCTTTTACCACCGCCGCCGGGTGGCAACAAGATCAGCCCACCGGTGGCCGGCTCTCCCTCGCATCAACCAGCCAGCTCATCAGGTGCTGCAGCAGGTGGCACGGAATGGGGCGAGTTTACATCCGCCGGGTAAGAATTTTAGATTGTTGATAATGAAAAAAAAACCACTGTGTTGTTTTCGACGCAGGGTTTCTTAGCTACTCAGGAATGTGTGAAGATTATAAGTTGCCTCATGCTAGATGATTCCTATCCCACAGCGATACTGTCGACAGGTTGTAATTTCATATGGAAAAGTTTTCTAGGCACAAAACGAACGCCATTACATGAGCAGAAAAAGAAAGATCGCGATAAACTCTACCCGTATTAGTCATATATCATAGTCATAGTCACAAACAATTTTTCCTCATGCTTGTTATTTTTATCATCATTACAACCCACTATCTTCTTCTTGTAGCGTGCAAAGCACAACGGCGTCCGATGCAGCCGCAACGCCCAGCAAAACTAACGCCAATTGGGTGCAGTTTTAAACAAACGCGCAAGCATAGCTGAACACGAGAAACGCGTATCATCCGAGTACATGCGCGTTCTTCAAACACACCGGCAACCTGCGGCTTCTTACTCCCTTGCGGTGTTTGAACACACACACAACGCGAAGAAGAAACTCGTAACTACTTCTACTACTATTATTACTGGTGTGATCGGATGATGAAATCAAGGACGACGATCATCTACACGTTTACGACACACTTGGTATGTCACATACACATAGACACAAATACACGTACACATATACCAACACCAACACACTGCACAGTATATCGAGCGAGGGAGAAATAGCTCGTACTATACCCGACATACTAAACCCGTCACGGGAAAAGGTACTGTAATCGAGAAAAACAAATAACCGAAAATAGTAGCGTTAGATGTTTTAGGTGTAGAACAGGCGACACGGAAGAATGGTGAATACGGATAGCAGAACATATTTTTTTATGTTGGTCACGCTGCACACTTAAAGTGTGTTGGTGGTTTTTCTCGGCTGTTTTTGTTGTTGGAGCAAATAGCGCCGCTCATTGAAAGGAAAAGAACCCAATTTTCCGTGAAACTCAATATTATTACTATATATACACAAACACCTCCCTCGCCCCGCTCCTTCCCCCATCCAAACGCATACATATATTACTGATAATGCTTCTATGTGTATATCCTTACGTATACATATGTATAGATTATAGCAGAAATGTTTGAATTGAAACGTTCAGTTTAGGGCAGTGATCATGTTATATCGCAAGTAATATTAGGCAATCGGGACAGAGAAGAGAAAACAAGACGCGTGTACGTGAAACACGCATCTGGGCTGAGGCTGGCGTATCGACAAACCGATGCAGTCCGGATATGGCGTAATTTGGACGCTTCCCTTCATTTATCCTCTCATATCCAGGTTTCTCTCCTTCACGTGCAATCCAATCCCATCGCGGAAACCGTTCCTTCGAAGCGCCATTTGCTGGTTTCACTGTGTGTTCGCCGTGCGGCTGTAGTAGTGAATAAACGATCCTGTTGCCGCGGTAACCGTGAACAGCCGGCTGAAGCCACCGGACCAATGCGTCGTAATCGTTTCGCATCTAGTGGTGTCTGTTGGTTCGGATCTCCTTTAGGGTTTTACATTCTTTCTCAGTTCCTTTCGTTTGAAACACACACATACAATATTCATTGAGTGCAGAACAGTTTGCGTATCCGAGCCGTGGCATTCAATAATTGGAAATCGTAACAGCATAGTATATGCGGGCAAAACACGCTATCCACTCCCAAACCCCAGTGCATTTGCTAATTTCGTGAGACTTTGTGCATTCCTGAGCATTTTTACACGTGTCTTTTTTGTTTCCATTTATTCGTATTGTTTTGTACATCGTGTGTATGTGTGTTTTGTTCGTTTAAAATTTGCATTGTGAATGTTGCAACATGCGCTATATATATATACACTTATAGCTCTCACCCTTGCCTCCGAGGAGCGTGCGTTGGGGGCCTCGGGCGAGAGAAACGTTAAAACGAAGAAACATAGTTATCAAGGCACGTGGGCCGTGGAGGTAGCGCGCATTAAAACGTAGTAAGGTTTGATGCGACGAGCGAGTAATGGTGCCCCTCCGGAAGGAGAGAAGTGTGTAAGATGAATTATCCAAATAAAACAGAAAATGCATTGTATAGCTGGAAACACAAACAATAGCAGCGAGTTCGGTATCTTTGAATGTAGAAAAGAAACACCCGCACCGGTGGTGGATGTGCTCTTAAAGCTAACAGTTCCTACTAGCAGGAAACAGTCGCAGTCGTCTGTAAAAACAACATTCTCAAATGTGCAAATTAGTTTTATTTATTTCCTTACGGTAAACGAAAATATTTTTTTAAATATTAACTATGTTCCCTTAAAGCTACTCCAAACGTGCCCTGCCCTGAAAATATTAACAATCTTTCGTTCAATTATCTCCTGGGCGTACTGTTTGTGCGAGTGTTGATGGTGAAGGGAGAATAGATTGGGCCCTCCCTTCACGGCTCGCTCAGCAGCAGGCTGACCGGGACGCTTTCTCGCAGACGCCGAACAAATTGCACCCTTTTTCTTTTTATTCTACATCTTCCCACCTTCTCTTTCACACACTATTTTAACGCTATTTTAATACTTTTTGCCCTTATTAAACCAGCTGAGCCGTCGCCGCGGGGAGGTGTTCTGAAAATCACATAGAAACAGGGTAGTGGAGAGTACACAAAAATACACACACGAATAATCGTTACACGAATAATACACGAAGTGTGTATAAAAATACACAACGTGTATAAGAAAAATACACGAAGTGCATCGTTATTGGACTGGAGACCAAGAGTGTGTCCTCACGCTCTGGTCGCACATGCACAAACAAACACACACAAACGTAGTAGTCTAACTACCTGGGAGATCTTTGCACGACCAACATTGGGAACCAACACTAATACACATACACACACATACCCAGTCAGGAACGGGAGGGAGAAGAAAGGAAGGGACAGGTTCAATCGACTACCGATGCATTATCGCTCAGGAAATAAGAAAGGAAATAAATAGTACGAGCGACTCTGTCAGCACGAGTCAGGCTGTGTCGGAGCGCGCCTCGTCAAACAGTCGTTGGCGCTGTTCGCGCCGCTGGTGCTGCATGTACAGGAGGTCGTAGCGATTGCTGCCGAACGGTTGTTGGAAGCTGTAGTCACTAACAGTCAGTGGAGTCATCGGTAGCATCAACGCCACCGTCACGGTGGGCATTGGGCTCCGCGCAGTCGTCAGCGTCGTCGGCGTTAGTGTCGTACTAGCGGTCACCGTCGAGTTCGTGGTGGTGGTGGTGCTGGTTGCTGCCACCGTCAACTTCGCGTTCGGGGTCAGGGGTAGCGTGTCGGTGCTTGGCCGACCACCACCAGTCAGCAGCCGATTGACATCGAACATGTCCTCCCGGTGTGTGCGTGTGCGTGCGAGGTAGACCGAAATGGCACTGCCGGACTCACCCAGCGCACCCTTGGATCATTCGGAAAGAGGGGATAATTGCTACAATAAATTAACAATCAAACTTCACTAAGAGCATTGCTCAAGGCGTACGGGAAGATCGCAGCATGCAAGGAAAGGAGCGGGACGATATAAGTAATGTTTCGAAAATTCGTATTCGAAAGCATCACGGAGGACGTGACAAATTTGTATGCCAAAGTCTAGCAACCGATTCCCCTGACTGGGTTCGTCTTGTGTGTAGATGTGCTTGTCGCTACTATCAGACTACCACCAACTGTCCTACCAGCTCATCCTACCAGCTTGATCGCAAGAGTTACCAATAACGAACGGGTGCGACTGGATTAGATGTAGAATGGGAAGAATGTTTTCTTATTTACCTCGTCGCGCTGAAAGTTGCTCAGCAGGCTCGACGAGCTTATCATCTGCTTAAACTTCCCGGGCGTTTTCGTTCGCCCGGCTCGTCCGTGCTGCTGCTGCTGGTTGCTTGCCCCACCCGCGCCTACCTCCCGCACGCTGCCCGAAGCGTTTGCGTCCTGCAGCGCGCCCTTGTACTGGATCTCGCTGCTGCTGACCGGAAAGGTGCCACCGAGCGATGAGCGACCCGCCCGCTTGCTGGGCGTCGGTGGCCCCGGTCGCTTGTACGACGTGATGCCGCTAACCTTGCGCCGCGTGATCAGCCCGGTGGAGCTGTCATCGAACGTGGTGGACATGTTTTCCTGCAAGACAAGACTCTGTTCGGGGTGGGGGTTTCTTTCAAGCATACGGTTTGGGCACACTTACGCGTGTATCGTCCAGCGGTGGCTCACAGTCCGGAACGAGCGCAACGTAGTTCGTGCGTAGGTGCGGCGGAAGCAGCGAGTTCCGTGACGACAGCTCAGAGAAGCGGTTCGGCCGGTCGAGACCAAGCTCCGGCGAGATGCTGCGTCCACTTTTCAGATCCGCCAGGTACATGTTGTTAAACAGCTCGCCCTCTTCGTCCTCCATCTGGAGGTTGCGCCCTACCGGCCAAATGAGATCGCGCGTGTTAGGAAGCTGTCGATCGTACGGGTAGCTGGTAAAAGCCATACTTACGTAAGTTGACCTGCGCCGGCAGCATCAGCGACTTTCGGCCACCGGTGTGCTCCTCGAGCGTTTTGAGCTTCGTCTGCAGCAGCTGGTTCTCCTTGCGCGTCTTCAGATCGCGTTCGTTCATCTCCGCCACCTGTTTCTGCAGCATCGCGCACCGGGTCTCGAGCGTTTCGATCTATGCCAGCCACACAACGCAAGTAACACGCATCAGTAACATGCACACAACACTATATTACACTACCGAACTACCACCGAACATGAATTTTGATCCCGTCCCAAACAACAATAACCAAAAAAACACACCACCGTGGACATTACAACACCTTTCCCTCTCTCACCTCTCGACCACGCAACGACGGTTGGACGCCGGTTTCTTACCTTTTTCCAACAGTTTTCGGTTGTAACCCTAAGGTCCTGGTTTTCGCCCTCGAGCTTTGCTTTCGTTTCCCTATGCAGCTCTTTCTGAAAATGTAGCAGAAACATATCTTCCATACAGTTCTGGACATTATTGCACCCGGCAGACCGAGTTGCGAGTTACTGCGCTGTTAGTTAGTGTTGAAGGGGAAGCCGATATATAGCAGGAATGGAAGCGATCGGGGCTCGCGTTCAAATAGTTTAATACTGATTTTTTTTACAATTTCAATTACAACTTTCTTTTTTATAACCCCGTCAAGAGCAGGACTGCTGACTAGAGGAGAAAGGAATAGGGTGGAGGAGAACGCGAACCACATTTGGGGGTTTCAGTGTTGGTAACATATAATTTATTTCATGGCAAATATTGTGATTTGTAACAAAATTCACAGCCGATATCGCCGGTAAGGTCTTCGAAAAGGTAGTCGCATTGTGGCTAATAGACTAGAGGATGACGCAACTTCACTTCGACAATGTAATATTGGAGGAATATGTACGCAACCAATAGCAACGGCGCCAACGGGAAAAGCCATTTGATCTTGAACCGCATTTTGTGCTGGAATTAGAAAAAGAAGGGTGGAGTGCCTCGTAAGCTTCGGGGGAGGTCATAGCACTGTGCCGTGCGTATGTCGGTGGCGAATGCGGAGAAGCAAAGGATGGGACTGGTTGCAAGTGGCGACAGTGTGCGGTTGAGATGTGGCGAACGATGGGATGGTTGTCAGTGTGTGAGTGAGGAGGTAAAAAAAATCGCGACAAAACTATCGTCGTGAGTGATTGAGTCCACCACGATTAAAATGAACAGTGCGAGGAGTCAACCCCGTGTGTTGCGCATGTTGCGAACGTTAGCTACTTACCATGCGATCTTTCATCTTCTGCATGGTGCCGTCGAACTCGATGCGTGCATCGCGCATCTTTTCTTCCAGTGATTGCTTCGACTCCTCGATAACCTTCGCCACTGCAGCTTGATTCTGCGCAGCCGCTTCCTTCAACATGGCGATCTCGCTGCGCGCCTTGAGCAGCTTGGCGCACAGGATCTGCGTGTCGTACTTACACTTGTCGTAATCGGCCGCCATTTTCTCGGACTCCTCTCGCTGCTGGTTCAACAAGTGTCCCTTCTCGGTCAGTTCCTTCGTCAGCTCAACGACACGGTCCATCTCGCTGGACATCTTATCGAGCAGCGCCGTACACTGCACCTCGAGATCCAACGCCTTTCGTTGGGCCTGCAGGTACTGGTCGTTTAGTTCCGCCGACTTTTCGCGCTCTTCGGCCAGCTGCTGCGCGAGCGTGGTGAACTCAATGGAACTGCCTTTCTCCACCGTTTCCAGTTGTCCTTTCAGCTGATCTAACTCCAACTTTTGGACATCTCGTTCATTGGTGAGCGTTGCGATCTCGTTGCTATGGATTTTACCCAATGTCTCCAGCTCTTCTTTAAACTGATCTAACTCCATCTTCTGGACATCACGTTCATTGGTGAGCGTTGCGATCTCGTTGCTATGGCTCACTTCCAATGTCTCCAACTTTGTTTTCAGCTGATCTACCTCCAATTTCTGAGCATCACGTCCATTGGTGAGCGTTGCGATCTCCTGACTGTGGCTCTTACCCAATGTCTTAAACTCTTCATTCAGCTGATCTAACTCCAACTTCTGAACTTTACGTTCATTGGTGAGCGTTGAAATTTCCTGGCTGTTGCTCTTTTCCAATGTTTCCAACTTGCTTTTCAGCTGATCTAACTCCAACTTCTGGACAACACGTTCATTGTTGAGCGTTGCGATCTCGTTGCTTTGGATTTTACCCAATGCCCCCATCTCTTCTTTAAGCTGATCGAACTCCAATTTATGAGCATCACGTTCATTGGTGAGCGTCGACATTTCCTGGCTGTGACTCTTTTCCAACGTCTCCAACTTGCTTTTCAGCTGATCTACCTCCAACTTCTGGGCATCACGTTCATTGGTGAGCGTTGCGATCTCGTTGTTATGGATTTTACCCAATGTCTCCAGCTCTTCTTTAAGCTGATCGAACTCCAACTTCTGGGCATCACGTTCATTGGTGAGCGTCGACATTTCCTGGCTGC
>JXWZ01013384.1:0-45108 GCA_000956215.1 Anopheles farauti No. 4 | reverse complement strand
CATGCTAGAGGAACAGATTATTACAAACGATTTACATCCATTTTCTTTATTTTATTAACAAACAATGGATCATCAAACTACACGAAGAAGTAGGAGACTGTTATTTTTCACAAAACTCCAACAACAGCGCGAATCTAAAATTCGTCAAAAAATTTACTCCTTGATTTTAATTAAATTGAAAAAAAACACCTCTTTTACATTACGATAAAATGCAAATTTTTCTATTTGATTACTTAACCGTAGGCTTCACTTACCGACTAACCCCCTCAGACTTTACGTATTCCGAGACGAACGCGATCGACCACACAAGATTTCGAATAATGGAGGCAAAGAGATGAGCTTACGAACCAAAAATACCTTCCAAGCGGAATTAAGTTAGCCGTACCAAAGCCTAAAAAATGGGCAAGTTTGGCATTTTACTTGCAATTAGTACTCTCTGGTACCGTACATTGGGTCCGCCATTCGCTCCATTGAAGGTCCAGTGCACGCTGTCGCCAATTTATTACGGCAGTTTAAGTATCAATTAACACAAACTTCAAAGGAAACTTTATTACGCGACTGCATTTACGACTCGGTTGGTGACCGCTCCTGGGCACGTTGTAATGAAGTAAATCTATGCCACCGAAACGTTTCAACCTGCTTCTGTCGGTCGTAAGGTGATGTTATGAGTTCAAGTGAAAGGTTCCAAAAGTGGTGCTCAAGGCATCTGCTAACCATTTTGAGCCATCGATTTCCCTTTCAAACTGTAGTGATTTTCTAAATCAGTGCTGTAATGAGCAAAGTTAATAAAATTTGGCGTATTGAGAGTAATTCCTTTTTGAAAATTTGATGAAAAAATCATCCCCCTTATGTATGGTTTTGCTTTTCTTGTCTAAAATTGTTAACCTGTCGCTTTCGGTTTACTTTCAGGATCGTTCCCGTAACGCGTCCGAGCGTCTGTCGGCTACGACAACCCTAACGATCGACATTGCCGATTCGGATGATCAGGATCCGTCATTTATCTACCGCGGATGTGTGCTGCTGGATGGAGCATGCCTTAACCCCGAGTACAGTGCCTCGGTACCGGCCGGTACCTTGCAGGGTGTTTTGACGGTAGCACCGGAACGAATTCAGGCCGTCGACTTAGATACGATCAGTGCTCCCATCCGGTACTCCTTCCTGAGCGGCATCCCGGGCAACTACGGTGACTACTTCGAGATTGATCCGCAGACGGGTGTGCTGAAGCAGACGAAGCTCGTCGATGCGTCGGTGACGGCGAAAAAGTTTGATATTATTGTCAAAGCGGAAGAAGTTTCCGATATGAAGCGGTACACTACGGCCAAGTTGTCCATCAATGTGAAACCGGTCGATGCTTTCCCACCAATGATCAGTGTCACCTCGGTGGAGGGCTTCGTCGATGAGAATTCGCCAATCGGAACGGTCGTGATGGATGCGCAGGGTAAACCGATCAAACTGTCCACTACCGACCAAGATCTCGGCCCGGACGGCGAAGGCATGGAGTATATCTACGAAGTAACGACACCATCGTTCACCGTTTCCAAGGAAGGCATACTGCGGGTCAACGAGGAAGGTCTCGACCGGGATCCTCCCAGTCCCGGCAAATATCTGTTCCAGGTGGTCGCACGCGAAGCAAGCGGAAATGCGGCTAGTGCCCCGATGAGTCTGACGGTGAACCTGCGCGATGTGAATGACAATGCACCGAAGCTAGCGATGGTCGCACCAGTTACGTTGATGGCCGGCGATGGACGTCGGCTGGTGACTAAGGTTCAGGCCACTGATAATGATGCGGCAGACAATGCCGTCATCACGTACTCCATATTCCACGTTTCCAACAATGGGGCAAGCAAGTTCACTATCGATCCTGCGACGGGAGAGATCGAAACGCGGACGCGCTTGAACGCCGGCGAGCAGTACAGTATCACCGTGCAGGCCTCGGACGTCGGAGGACTATCGTCGCAAGCTATCGTTGAGGTGACGATCACTCCCGGACCGAACACGAAGCCGCCACGGTTCGCTAAACCCGTGTACGAGGTGCAGGTTAGCGAAGGAGCCGAAATCAACTCGACCGTGATCGTGCTAAAGGCTGAGGACCCGGAGAACGATCCTGTCAGCTACGCCATAACGACCGGTAATGATCTACGACAGTTCACGATCGGCAAAGACAGTGGCGTGATCAGTGTGATTCGCAAACTTGACCGCGAAGATCTCACCCGCTATCAGCTGATCATACGGGCCGAAGATAATGGCGGGCTGGCTAGCAGTGCCACCGTCAACATCAAGGTAACGGACATTAACGACAAGAATCCGGAGTTCGATGAACGCAAGCTGCCGTACATTTTCTCGGTGGACGAAGGCAAAGAAAACGTACCGATCGGCACGGTCCACGCGACTGACGCTGACGAGGGCATGAACGCTGAGATCACGTACACCATCCCGTCGGACATTCCGTTCAAGATCGATTCAAAGTCCGGCGAGGTACGCACTAAGGTAGCACTAGACTACGAGAAACAAAAGGAGTACCGTTTCGTCGTCACCGCAAAGGATGGTGCACCGGAACCGCGTCTCGGTACGGCCAGTGTGACGGTGAAAGTACGCGACATCCCGGACGAGGTGCCTCGCTTCATGGAGTCGACGTTGGAGATTAAGATCCCGGAGAACGTACCGGATATGGCGGTTACGACGGTGCGAGCATTCGATCCGGATACGAAACCCGAGATCACGTACACACTGAAACGTGGTCCGGGAGATCTGTTCAAGGTGGATGCCCGGACGGGCCACATCAAGACGATCCGTGGGCTGGACTACGAGAAGGATAAAATGCACGAACTGATCGTCGGTACGCTCGAGAACAATGGCACCAATCCGGGTGACTACATCAGGATCATGGTGGAGGTGGAGGACCGTAACGATATTCCGCCGGTATTCGTATCGATTCCGGAACCGGTCAGCATCAACGACAACTTGCCCATCGGAGCGATCGTTGGCTCGATGCCGGCGGTCGACGGCGACGGTTCATCCCCGGGTAACGTGGTGCGCTACGAGCTAGTCGGTCGCGGTAAAGCGCTCAAGTATTTCCAGGTCGACGCGGATTCCGGTATCGTGCGTATACGAGACGATCTCGGCAAGGAGGAAGACAGCGAATATCTGATCGATGTGCGTGCCTTCGATATGGGAGAACCCCAGCTGAGCAGTGTTTCGACGCTTCCCGTCTATGTCGGTCACATTCCCGCCAACCCGAATGGGGATTCCGCCGAGTCTCGTCTGGAGAACGGTGGCATTGTTAATCTGGAGGTGCAAGGACTCGCATTCAGTGACGACAGCTACACCACGAGCGTGCCCGAATCGACGGGCGTAAATGCGACGATTAAGCTCATTCAAATCATCAACTCCAAGAAAGCTACCAAGCATAACGGTGGCTTCAGCTGCGAGCTCACAGGGGATGGCGAAGTGCAAAAACTGTTCCGCGTCACCATCGAAGATCACGCGTGTGCGCTGGTGCTGAGTGCACCGCTTGACTACGAATCGGCAATGAGCCACACGCTGGCGGTGCGATTGGCTTCGAACAAGTATTTCGTGAATCAGCACAAAAACTCCGCTACCGTAAAAGTGATCGTACAGGATGAGAACGACAACGTGCCGCAGTTTGTGTTTCCAAAGACGTATCAGCAGAGCCCACGCAACGATACGTACTACGCTGTCATTAACGCCGACGCGGACATCGAGTCGCCCCTGCTGCAGGTAAAGGCGACCGATCGCGATGTGGGACCGTTCGGGCAGATCAAGTACATGCTGACGGATGTCGATGAGCAGACGAATGAAATTCCGCACGAAGACTCCCCGAGCTCGTACTTCACCATCAGCGAGGACACAGGAATGCTCAAGACGCAAAAGTCCTTCCAGAGCGTGCGGCACACGCCGCTCGTATTTTTGGTCGAAGCTCGCGACAACAATGGCAACTCGTCCGGTGGAACGATGCACAAGGCACGGGCACGGGTGGTGGTCAACCTGATCGCGGACATCAATCGAATGACGCTCGTGTTTTCCGACTCGAACCCGAAGGACATGCGTCGCCACGCGCGTAATCTCGAGGAACTGTTGCATGAAAAAACGGACGGTTTGATTACGGGCATCGAGCGGTTCAGCGTGCGAAAGATACTGAATGAAAACGGCACTAGCGAGGAGGTAGCCGGTGCGACGGACGTATGGTAAGTTCGAAAAAGCTAATTTTTTTTTTTGCAAAATACTGCTACGAATACATATTTATTCTCAACATCACTTTTTTTGCTCAGGTTCTACGCCGTTGACCCGCAAACGGAGCGCATCCTCGAGCGAAACTCGTCCACCATCACAAAGCGAGTCTTTGCCCCAGCGATACTGTCGCAGATCAATTTCGAAGCGTCCAGCATTGCGCGTGCAACCGCCCAAGGTATCTTTGGGCCGATCGAGCCGAAGCTTCCAATTCAGAAAATCAAAGCCACCATCGTCGGAAACGATGACGTATTTCCGTTCGCCCTCATCGCCGTTGCCATCGTTATTCTCATACTGGGTTCGATTGGCATCGTGTACATTTGCATTTCGTGGTCAAAGTAAGTTTCATGACCTTTTCCAGCTTACCTGTGTAGTGTTAATCCATACGAGAACATGCTCCTAACACAGAGCCCTTACTTTCCCACATTCCTCGCGTAGATACAAAAACTTTAAGCAAAGAATGCGCCAGTACACTGCTCCCGCTAGCCCCGTACGCTACGATCCGGTCATGATCAACTCCCAGCAGCAGGCCCCTTCGGAAAACCCGACCAGCTTGAAAGAGTACGAAACGCAGGTCCTTGCCATGGCCGTCCCGCTGGCCGACGAGGGTGACGATTTGCAGCTTGACTTTAGTGCCAAAAATCATGCCTTCAGTTTGGACAATGTCAGCTATATAACACACAAAGAAAATGGTCAGTTCAGAGTGCCGTAAAACGTATTACGTGTGTCTCGCTTGTAGACAGTATGGGATTTGTTCGATCGAATGTTAACGTTGAATCGCCTTCATCATCCGCAGGTCAGCACAGTCCTACAAACTCCGACGCGACGACCGCTGTTGTTGGCACCCTTCAGCGCAATAATAACAACAACACGAAGAACAACAACAATCTTAACATCAATAATCGCCAGAATACGCTCAACCGTACGCTTGAGATGAACCGCAACAACTACCTCAACCCGCTGTCTGGTTCGGGAGGAAATGGAGCGGTTCCTGGCACGCTCACGCTGGGACGCATCAAATCCGAGCGTAACAACTATATCAACGGGTAAGCATCCTCAACAACTGCAGCACCAAGCATCATGACGTTATTGGAAAATCATTTACTCCCCCAGCTATGGCGATACGTTAAATCGAAACAACCTAACCATGGCCCAGAATAACACCTTCAACACGCTTGGCCGAAACCAGCGAAACATCAATCACGTGCCGCACAACAACAACGCTAACCATGGCTCCAACAACATCAACCTCAACCAGGGCCATCATCACCAGATGCACAACGGTGGTTACGTGGGGACGGAAATAGTGACAAACACGCTCGGACGCAACAATCGCTACAATGATGTGCCAATAACGAATCCTCTGTTTCATATTCGGTAAGTGAGCTCTACCCCGCCAACTGACCGTAGCCTAATGTTTGTTTCCGATTGTTTCACCACAGACAAAACGGAGACCTACAATCGCAACCGCAGCTGAACCACATCAGCGCAACGAACGAGAACGTTAGCTTCGGCAAGCGTGATTACAACCAGCTGTCCTTTTCCTATCTCAACGATCTGGATCGATCCGATGCGGAAACCACCACGGAGCTGTAAGCGGGCGCTGAGCGACCCGTCGTCTCAGGTAGACGATTTTCACAACGATCAGTGGAAAAAAACCATCTCGAGACTGCATCTCAACCTGCGAAGTCGAAACTTCCGAGCAACTTCGATGAGTCTTATCAACCGTGTAAAATATTGTGACATATGTGGCATTTTATTTTCTACTGTTTTTTTTTTGACTCTATGTTTTATGTCCATATTTTCTTATAAAATCTTCCCGTCTTCGAACCTTTACGGTAAAACGATAAAAAACGAAAAGGCGGCTTTTAAGATAGATAAGCAATCGTATCGTACTAGTGTTTAACTGATAGCCAAGAAACTTGTACAATAGTAGCAATAGGTAGATAACAAACGAAACGAAACGGAGCAATCATCGTCCTCTGCTGGGGCAACCATGTTGGGGATGGAGCAGGATTGCGAAAGATTGCGCAATATTATATTTATTCGCCTAACAAGTCGAGACAAGTGCGGGCTAAGCCACAATTAAAAAAAAATAAAATAAAGGTACTTATAACATGGAGAGTTTACCACCGCCTTTAGATACTGCTCTCCCGATCAAGTGGCGCACTGTATCTGTTTTATCAATTGAGAGAGATTTGGAAAAAGTTTCCAACTACAAGCGCGTTCTGCAAAAAAAAAAATCTGCCAGCGCAGCGCAGCAATAATAATTTGTATATATTTACAGTCATTTAACGCGTAAGCATTATTGTATTGTAGAAACTAGGTTTTAATTAAATCATCGTCCGCACGAGCATGTGCCGGTAGCATGTAGTCGCGTAAGCAGCAGCAGCAGCAAAATAAACTCAACAATGAATGGCTATTGTCGCTCACGTCGTCGCTCCCGATTGCACACGGGGAACAGGTCGAGCAACAGAACTGATTCGAACAAAAACTGCCCTAGCGAGTAGAAACACTCGAACAACAGCCTACATTTTTACCATATTTTGTGTTGTTGGGTATGTGAGCTGCAATAATACGATGCGTGGAAGAGTAAAAAAATAGAAATAATACTTCGATAGGTTACTACAAAATAGCAAAAAAAATGTATAGTGCTCATGAAAGCAGAGTTAATTTCGCAAAACAATACGGCAAACGTACGAAACGATCCAATAAAGAACCTACTCAATTCGAGATTACTTTTCAAACGGTCGGATTTTGTTTCCTTTCTGTTTCACACGTTGCTGCATCGTCGCGATCCGTCAAATCGTAGTCGTTTGGTTTCTCATTGAATTGCAGCCTTTTCGTTCTCTCTAGCAAGCCTTCCCAATCCGCAGCAGTGTTGGGCGTTTTAATAGGAAACTGCAGCATATGTTCATAAAGCGGCACGAAGGCCAAACTTTTGTCTAGTTTGATTTTTCGTAATATTGGCTCTCTGTGCAGATCGCATGGTTTGGTTGTGGACGTTCGTTGTCTCGCTCGTTCCCCAATACCAACACTTCCCGTTCCACCGCCCGTCATGCTTATCTGTTGCAAATCTTTACCTCCATTTAGAACTTTTGTCGTGGTGAAGCTTACATTGCGTTGTAAATCTGGTGGGACTCTGAAATGATAATCTTCTGATGGCGGCACTAGGGCTGATAGGGTTTGCCAGTTCACTGGACTACCCAGAAGTCCGATGTAACGTCCACCGAGCGTCCAGAGGCGTACGGTGCGATCACTGCTACAGCTGAGCAGAAGGCCGGTGGTGTCAAGATACACGAGCCCCGTAAGGCAGGTCCGGTGTGCCTGGTAAGAGTTCAGCAGCCATGGTTTGGGTTGCGCACGTGCCGACCGCTTTGCCCGCCCCGGAATCACATCGTTAAGCAAAAATGGAAACAATACTCTCAAAGCAGGTTTGTTCACGTGAAATTTGTCTTCATCGGGAATCCTACAAAGAGGGAACGTAGTTACGGGCGTAAATAACTTCCCGTTTGCATTCTCGAGCTTACTTACCAGCAATTTTCTATGTACCACGTTTTTATGTACCCCAAAGCGGTTCCAGTGAATAAATATTTGTTGGCTTTATCCGTTGCCATTACGATGATCCTGTCACCGGCCATATGGATCCCATGGAACTGTCCCATGTATCCTCCATCCGGATGGTGGCACCATATCTGTACCGTGCCATTATCGAGTGATCCTAGCAATGTGCCATATCCTGCCAGCATTGGACGACTTGCAAGAAACAGCAGTGATTGTATCGAAAGCCGCCGCATTTGTTCTAGTCCCGTAGGCATCACGATTCGGGATAACCGACGCTGTTGTAAACGGTCCATCGATGCTTGGAAGATGGATAACCGTGGTGCTATCTTTCGGGGTTTTGTTGCCGGACCGTCGCGGAATGGGATCGGTATGCGTGTACGAGGATTTGTAGCATCGTATCGCCGGTATGGTTGGCCTGTTTCTAGCATCCAAAAAACTAGTTCCCCAGCGTAGCTGCACGTGGCCATAGCCCCCGGGACTGCGTCACTGACGGCCGCGCAAAGAATGTCGTCGGAATGTAATTTGCGCCACTGCAAACCCTTCGGGTACTCGTCATCGTCTGCTATAGCGGAAAATTCTACCACACGATGGTTCCAGCCCATCGCTAGGATGCGGATCGATGTCCAAAACAAGGCCGTCACCTCGCAATCATCGTCTATCTGTAACGTGCGTATGCACGTTCGTCCACTAATGTTCCAGATTTTCAGCGACCCATTGCGTCCGCCTGTTAGGAGCAGTTGTTGTTTCTCGTCAAAGCATCCGGCAGTGATTTCTACCGGTTCAAGCACTCCATTCCTCGTTTGAGTGTGGGCCTCCGTGATGACTGTCATTTTGCGATTAACCCGATGATCCCATACGATGATAAAACTGTCAAAGCCACAGCTAACTAACAGCTGGTACAGATCATTGTACAATAGCACTGAAACGGCTTTGGTATGACTCTCACCGTCCGTGCGGTCAAGAGCAATCTCAGGGCAGCAGGCCGTTACGAACAGTTTGTTGCTGGCCACCACTAGTTCCCGGTCTCGCGCGTTGTAGTAGGCGCAGGCCGGAACACCTTTCCCGACCACGGTACAGAGCTGGCTAAACGTTTGCAGCAGCACACGGTTCCGAACGTCCCATACCTTGACAATCTTTTTCTCATCGAAACTGTAGATTTTCTCTCCGCCATCTTGTATGAACACGAACTTTATGCTCGATGTGTGACCTATCAGCGTTACGGATGGTTTGTCCGGACGGTGTATATCCCACAGACGAAGTTCACAATCTGGTCCACCGGAAACAAGCAGTTCGTTAGAGGCTTCAAATGCAAAGCATGTCACTCCTCGTGGAACATAAAATTTCGTGACGGCAGCGTTGGAAGGCACAAGGGAACGGATAACCATGCTGCACGTTTGCACCGGCTGTGTGTGTTTACGCGTCGAAGTCAGAGGATTTTCTTCCGCGCATGCTATGAAGCTTTCCAAACTGTTGACAAACTGGATTGATCGTACTATGTCCGGTAGAACTGAACCATACTCGATACACTCAACGGGAGGATAATTTCCCTGTAGTACCTCTAAAAAACTTATTCGCGTTACGGTCTTATGAGACTCATTCGATGATGTCACCTTCCGGTCGGGATAGAATACAAACATACGTACACGTCCCATATAGTCGCCCGTGAGCAGCTTGCTGGATTCGTTGCGGTTAAAACGATAGACCATAGCACATACAGAATGCGGCAGACGTTCGATCACAAGTTTCAGCGTAAAAGAAGATGCAACGACGTCATAAAAACGAAGTTCTGTTTCCAATCCAGCCACGCAAAGCATGCTCATGTCGGGCAGTGGAGCAGTGTCCAACACCCAAGTCTTGGATCGCTTCAAATTCGACGGAACGGATCTTGCCGTCAGGGAGGGTTTCCAATCTTCCGTCCAGTACTTGATCACACCTTCACGGGACGTTGTGATCCAGCGTCCTTGCGCCCAACTGATGCTTCCATCCTGGACACAAAGATATTACCGCGCATATAACAAACCGCTAACTAACTACAACATGAACTCCATTTCAAAAACTCACGTAGTACACCATGGGACAAAAATCCACCTTTACAATGTTGTACACCTGACGGCGCAATTTTAGGTACAATTCGCCTGCAATAGGCGGATCGAGCGATTGCTGCACTGCCAACGGATCGTCATCCTGGAAGCCGCGGATTAAATAGCTGAGAAACTCATCCCACTGGCAGTACTCATCGTGGTCGGTGTTGATCTGCAACCACAGTGTTCGAAACTGTTCATCGGTGTATTGTAATCCGAGTCCGACCAAAACTTCGCGTAATTCTAGCAAGGTCAGGCGGTTTTTGTGCTCCAGAAAATGGTTGTGTAGAAAATCGATCTGCTCACCGGTCACAAAACGATGAATTTCTTTATCCGATCCTGTTGCTGAAAATCTTTCGGCCATCTTTTCAAATCGCAAACTTTCGGCTTGCTATGTTGAGGCCGGTATAAAGATAGACATTCTTCGCATAGGTGATTTAGGCACCACACATCGATCTTCTATAAAAAATTTACAAATTTTTTTTTTGTCAAAATGTTTGCTCGTTTCTTCAATTATCTACATATTTATGGCCGTCGATGTAGCCCAGTGTGCAATGTTGACAGGAGAATGAAAAAAATGTTACAAAAAAGTAAACAAATCATTTCACGCGGATCCGTCACCTACATTCGAATGCAACAAAAAAAGTGCAAACTATATCCGAGCATCAAGCCTGATTAGATAACTTCAAGCAGATACGAATCGGTTGTTGATACACGAGTGCGTTTTGTTGATTGTTTATCTCCTACATAGTTGCCCTTGAAATTCGATGCCAGTGGGCGAGTCGAAAATTAACCCATCCTAAACAAGTGTCGATTTTGATTTTGTAGGGCAGTTGGTCTTGTTGTTTCTGATCCTGTTAAACGCTACAAAAATGTCGAATGGTGTATGTAATGAAAAAGTTGGTTTTATTGGTGGTGGTAACATGGCATTTGCCATTGCGTCTGGTTTGCTAAAGAAAGGTATTTTAGCACACGATTGAAGCAAATCACGTGTGATAAAAAATAACTTTTATTTAAATTCCCACAGGTGTGCTGCAAGCTGACCAAGTTTACGTATCTGCCACAAATCTTGACAATCTTCAAAAACGTTGGTCTCCGCTCGGTGTAACGCATACCACCGTCAACAACGTGGAAGTTGTGTCCAATGCAAAAATCGTTTTCATCTGCGTCAAACCACAAATATTTCCTCAAATCATCAACCAGTTGCGCGAAGCAGTGGCAAACGATTATGAGAACTCAAAGAGTACGCTGTTCGTTTCTATTCTTGCCGGTATCACGTTGCAGCGCTTGATAGACGACCTTAGCTTGCAACCCCACAGTATTGTGCGCGCAATGCCCAACACTCCGATGCAGGTTGGTGTTGGTTGTACGGCATTCAGCCGTTTGAGTAGCTCCAACTTGACTGACACGCGCTATAATGAAATGAAGCTTATGTTCGAAGCTCTTGGGCTTGCGTTTGAAGTTCCGGAAAGTCAAATTAACGCTATCACGGGATTGGCTGGTTGTGGGCCAGCGTACGTGTACCAATTCATTGAGGCACTGGCTGATGGTGGCGTTAAGCAGGGTATTCCTCGCGCCGTGGCTCTACAGCTCGCTGCACAAACGGTCATGGGAGCGGCAAAGACGGTGCTTGATACGGGTAAACATCCTGGGGTGCTTAAGGATGAGGTGTGCTCCCCAGGCGGGGCCACTATCCACGGAGTCCACGCGTTGGAGCAAGGTTCGATGCGCGCCACTGTCATTAATGCAGTTGAACGAGCAACGAAAAGAGCCGAGGAGCTGTCTTAAAGTAAGAAGCGGGACAATAATTATCGAATGTTATACATGTAATACGAAAATTCAGCATAGCTGGAAAAATAAATATCCAATGCCATAAGTGATACTAAAGTTTAAGGTATTTATATTTTCTTATGGTAGCTTAAACTAACACGACACATTTCTCCTATGCTCCGTCTATTCCTGCCGATCCTTTTTACTTACATACTCAACACAGCGGGATGGATCTGTGGGGAAGTATTCTTGCATTTTCGTCATCAAACGCTTCAATCCCTGAATGTACTTTCGCTGCGTTTCATCGTTCATGACATGGGCTACGTTTTTCGAAAAAATCTTTTCACGTCCCGTACGCGCGTGAATACCCACCATGGTGACACCGATAGGCCACGGTGCATTGCCGATAGCCATCGTTAGGTACGCATCGCTCGCGTGTATGTAATCCCGTTTTAGCAAACTTTTCGTGATGTCCGTTAGGCTGTCGAGAATATCTTCGGGAATTGTTTTATTTTTCAGCTTACGAAGCAGTGGTTTTAGGTACAGTCGCGTCTGTTCGAACGTCGCACGTGCGATCTTCCCTTTGGTAGCCATCCGCTCGGCAGCCGTTACCGAGCTGAGCTGATCATTCCACATTTTGAGCAGAAATTGTATGAGTGTCATTATCACGTGACAATCGTGATCCTTCCCGCTGCGTCCCAATCGGACTGCCATTTCCTGTATCGATTCATACGTAACACTATCGTCTATGGCATAATCTTCGTTGGAATTTTTCGCTTTGCCCATCCCCGGCGCTTGTCCATTTGATGAAAGGATCTCGTTGAGATATTCTTCGTCCACTTGTTCCATCGCTTCTTGGAAGTCATTCCGGAAACCACGATTAATTTCCGGTGCCGATATCTCGAGCTGGTGCAACCGATGGCACGACTCTTGTTCCGTTTCGCCAAACAGCAAGATTGGTTCGCCACGTTCTCGTAGCTTCCGGATCACTTCCGAGCGCGGTAACTTCTTAAAGTCGTATTTGGGGTCAACTCCCAGCGTTGCATGACCATCATTTGCCGCAGAGCCGTTGCTGGTACTGCCGTCTGTTTTATTATATCCACTTTTCTCCAAATATTCAACCTCTTCCTGTTCCAGCAGTTCACCACGCTTGAAATATTTTTTGTTTTCGTCCTGAAATATCAATAAGCATTGATTGTAAATAACCCGCGTATAATAATGCAGCTAAGCACAATTACATGGAAGGTACACCGTTATAAACTTACCACAAGTTTCTTCTCTTCCAGCAGCTTCCTTTTTCTAGCAATTTCCGCTTTGAGTATATCCATTTTCGATAGGAATATTTATATATTTACAAAGAAAGAGAAATGCAATCGTATAACTTAGTTTACGGTATTGCGGCATCCAGCATTTGTAAACAAACCATTTTGACAGTATCAACGATAAAGCGCCTCTGCATGTGAACATTGGTACTAAACGTAATATGAAATTTAAAAAGAAATCAAAAAATATCGTTAACCAAAAAATTCCACAACCTTACTCCACGATTGTGCATTTCTCATTCCCATTGTGTATTAAAGATTCTTTTTTTTACAAAGTAACATGAATTATTTATTTTATTTTAATCAGAACACCTCAATAACAAAAGGATTCTTATCAGACTAAACATTTGCAACACCTACACACATTGACATTGTACAGCGAATTGTAGGGTAAGAATTGCGACATGTTGAATATAGATGATGGAATCGTATCGACGGACACGTACCCTGCCTTAAACACAAAAGATAATCCCGTCCTTTAAGTATGAAACGTTATCGTTACAAAGGCAAGTTCTATGTGTAGCACCTAACTATTGGCATAACTATCATGCGCATTAACTCGCTAAGCTCTAAAGAGCTGATCATGGCAATTGAAAGATGCCTACCGATCCAGTCCGTAAAGTCCTTTTGAACCGTCTACATAGACACATATGGGATGATATTTCCAGAATAATAATGATAAATGATATTAAATCTTCCATCAGATAGGCGCCGGGATAAACTATTAACAGAAGACGGCGTGCTACCATTACAGGTTTCACAATTTGATGCAATAACCGAGGACCGCAAAGCTGGTGCATTGCTGGATAAATAGATTATCTAAATTATTACATCAGTCAGTCCTCATACGGGAAAAAGCTTTAGTTGAAATTCGAACCAACAAACAGTAACATACACAACTAAAAGCTAAACATTTAGGTTTCAAGATCAAGATCAAGTATGAAAGACTGCTGTAGTCTTTAACCAAATAAAGCGGCCAGACAGACGGGACTCCTTATGGAAAAAAGGAAGTCCTCCTCTCTCTATCTCTATAAAAATTGCGATTCCATCTGAAATAGCACCAAATCTGAACTGATACTCTTGGCAGTAAGAGCGGAATGAAAACTATCAACCCAACGATACGTACAATACGCGGAAGATCGAGACCTAACTATAACTATAACTAATTCGGAGTAGTGCTATTGTTTTCATACTCAACAATTGAAAACAAAATCATGATAATTACTCTCTCTTTCTCTTTCGCGATTTGGCATAACAACCGTATCATGCCTGTCCTTATTTACGAGCTTACTAGACTGATTTTACCACATTAGATGGTTAGTCACTCCTCGCTAAGGGTAGACGGTATGTGATCATGGGACGGTCCTGTCGTGTGAAAGGCCGATGCCGCTACAACTACACCACCGGGAATGATAGTTAATGGATATTCTAATGGCGAGCAGAATTATTACTTTTTATCCCATGCACCCCTGTCACCTAACCTCTGGAATTGTGATATTTGTTGTCATGACTACCGGGTTGGAAGTCTGAAACACGTACAGTGTGTGCTGTTTTCTTTCCACCACAGCTGGAAGGACTGTTGGCTTCATGGGTTTTATTACCGCCGATGGAAATTAGAACATTTTACCACAATAAAGTATGCAAACAGGAGCTACCAGTGCTCACACATTTACTTCTTTGCCACCTTCTCCACCTTCTTCTCTACCTTCTTCTCTACCTTCTTCGCGTTCTTCTTCACACCCTTCTTCTTCGCTGGCTTCGCGTCCGGTCGCTCCTTGCGCGGGGGCTTGTTTCCGGACTTGATGTCGGCTTGCCTCTTGGCAATCTTCGCGTTACGCTTGTCAACGCGCTTCTGCAGCTTCACTACGCGGTTCTTCTGGCGCTCGATGAACAGAAGGGTATTGTCCTTGGGATCCAGCGGCTTCTTCTTGGCCGCTGCCTTGGCAGCCTTGCGTTCGCACTTGCGCAACCTCTTCATCAGCTGTGTACGACGCGACGTCACCGCTGCGTACGGGTTCAACTTCAGCATATGCAGCCTGTTGGTCAGCGGGTTCAGACGGCGCACATGTCGGTGAACCTTCTTCTTCGGGGCAGTCAACACACGACGGATTTCCTCCGACTTCAACAGGCGAGCCAGATCGGTGTTAGCCATGATCGGGTTCGGCAGGTTGTAGTCCTTCTTCATGCGGGACTTCTGCTCCCAGGTGCCATACAGGGCATCCAACTTGGCGAACGCAGACTCGGTCCAGATGCACAGACGTCCGACGTGACCACCAGGGGCCAGCTTCAGCAAGTTCATCCGGGTAACCTTCATGGTGTCAACACCAGGAATGTTGCGGAATGCCTTGCGCAGACCGTCATCACGATCGTAGATTACCAATGGGCCACGGCGCTGGATGCGACGACGGTTGCGCATTTTACCGCGACCGGCACGCAGACGTTGCGACTTGTACACCTTCTGCACATCGGACCAAACCTTCGAACGGCGCAGGAACGTGACCGCCTGCTTGGTCTTCTGGAACTTCTGGATGTCGTCCGAGACAACCAGCGGCAGCTCCGAAATGCCATCGATGATATGACCTACGATGGACCATGATAAAACATTAAAAAATCACCAATAAAATGGGACATATCTGAAGGATTTAGACAAGAATACGATACTTACCACGGGACTGTACCAGAGCAGGTACACCGGTTGCGGCCAGAGCAGAAACCAGAGCGTAACGCTTCAGGTTGATGTTGATCTTACGATGCCAACGGCGCCAGGTCTTGGTTGGAGCGAACATGCGACCACCACGACACATGTTACCGTAGGCACCCTGGCCCGAACGGTGGGTACCACCACCGCGGACACGCGGAATACGAGCCACAGCACGGCCAGTACCCCACGATTCTGCCGACGTCTGGTGACCGGCAGCCTCACTAACGGCGTACGCCTGGCGGCGGTTACGACGCATCAGCTGAGACACGTCGCTTACAACATCCGGACGGATCGGAGCCTTGAAGATTGCCGGTAAGGCAACTCCCTTGTCCTTCACCGCCACATTTTTGTCAGTGTACACACTGACCAAAGGGCGCGCTGCCGTCAAACTCTGAAAGAACAAGCACATGCACAAACATAATGGTTAGATTTCACAGACCACATCATTCACACACGTTGAATGCGCCAGCCAATCCACAGTGCAAAAGTGCCACAGTTCACTGTTTGTCATACTTTCCGCAATAGATCAATAAACGGATAAACAACATTCACTACCATCGGTTCACTACATGCAAAACACGTTGCTGGGTAACCTTGCACGAAGGACCGATGACAGCAACAGTTTAGGACGCACATCGTTTTAAGCACATATAAATTTAGCCGCACCTTCCAACGTATTTTCGTTGGTGGTTTTTCACGGTACACGCATTCGTACGCGCATTTAATCACATATTTTAGAGTTCCATTATTGCTGCACCACCAGCGGCTTGTTACGATGGATCACATTTACCACACCGCTTCCGATTCCCCCGGCAGCATCCGTCACAAACACGACGCAAAAATTGCAGTTCCCACAGTTTGATGATTAAATCTTCTCTACACATCGATTGCAGTGGATCTGGTGCAACATTTACCACGAACACTTACCATTTTCACACAAGTTTACTCCCGATATTTTATAATTATTGTTGGCTGCTTTAGGAAAGCACGTCCGCCATGCCACGGAGGACAGAAAAAGAACTATTCAAAGCGGAAACACTTCGATCCGGCTTTTTCTTGACAGCTGTCAGTTTGACGTAATTTCAGTTCAATGGCATGACGATTCAATCTAAGGAAACATGATCAGCGATAAGCTTTAATTTCCTCAATTTTAAGAAGTAATGGAGGTGAAGATATCAGAATCAGTCGAATAAATTTTTAAATCTCTTTGTTCAAATACTTTTAAATTAATAAGCAATGCTCGACTCTGCTCTGAAATACATATTTTATCATAAGGCCTTTTCATTTGATGTAAAGCGGAAAACCTTTTGAATGTAAACATTGCTGCTGTCAAAAGTTGTTGCCAAACACAAACTAAGGACTAACAATCTCCAAATAATTTTCTACGGTGGTTTATTATACTTGCTGGCGGCTTTATCCTGCAAAATAATGGCCGGGGAAGTGTTGGTAGATGCGTTACCGTACATTGATCTTGGGTACGATGACCCCGGTGTACGAGAAGCGGTAAGTGCCTTTCTCAAGAAGAATTATGACTTCATACTAACACCGGTTCCGTGTGTTACAGGCAATCGCAATGGTAGAAGAAGAATGCCGTCGCTATCGTCCGACAAAAAACTACCTCGAACATCTACCTGCACTCAACACGAACGCCTTCGAAACGGAACTGATGGCAGCAGAATTCGAACGCATTCAAAACAGACTTCCGATGGAACCGCTTAGCATGAAACGGTACGAACTTCCACCTCCACCGGCCGGCAAGATGAACGAAGTCTCGGCATGGGGTGAGAGCGTGGACAATTCGATGGCTCAGCTCGAGCACCAGGCCGTACGAGCAATGAATCTTGAGCTTATGGCCGAGTACGGTTGTGAAATGTGGAAATCCTACCTGGAAACACTGGTAACGATGCAAGCCAAATGTCAAGCTCGGCTAGCGGAAGTGAAGAAGGAAATTCAGGACGTGAATTGGGCTCGCAAAACGAAGCAAACCCAGGGCGGAGAGAAACTTCGCTCGCTGGAAGCACAGTGGGTGATGTTGGTATCGAAAAATTACGAAATTGAACAGGCTTGTGCAAAGCTGGAAGAACAAATTTACCACAAAAAGGTGCAACAAAATGGGTTGGCCGCACCGACGAAACAATAAAACTCAATCGATAACTAGATGTAATTTGTAATGTAATAAATTTTCTTTCATTTATCATTGTTGCTAAAATCTAAAATTCTTTCAAAGTTCGAAACTACTGGCTTAGTAATATATTTATTTCACTTTCATTTTTAAATGATGAAGATTGATGCTTAAACTATACAATTTGGATGTTAAAATCAGTACAAAACTCATCAGGTGGCCGATGTTTTGTCTCATTGAAAGTTAAACTAGATATTCCAATCATATCAACGAGCTCGCAACAAAAATAACAAAAGCGTTTTGCGGGGTTGATAATGCATTTCATTCCGTTCGCATGTACATGGATTTCGTTTGTAGACGTTCTAAACCATGCGTTTACCTACACATGTTCTTCTTGTACACTAAAATACATAATCTAGCGATAGTGAAGTTTTGGCGTTACTCATCCATATGTTATACCCGCTTGTCCCATCTATATAGAGATCTGAATATCTGTAAATATACATTCCATTTACTCGTGGTACGAAGCACATTCTTCCTGAATTACTTGTAGAGATCGTCGAGCGCGATGTGACAGAGGTAAGCGGATAGGTACTATGGAAATACACGGGCACACAATGTACTACAGTAGATTTGGTTGCAGATCTGGGAGTTTATAGTTTGCAAAGTGAAACGGCGGTCCAGACGGTGATGGTGAACGGCTTGTGGCACTTATGCGTTTCGTTTCTTCATCTTCCGGTGCTGTAACTGTCCGCCCGGTCGACTGCTCACCAGCCATGGCAATATTTTCGTTCAACTGTTGGCGATAATGCTGCTGATGGATTGATGTGGCCGAGGTAGCGTTAAGCATCGCAGCCATTTGCGATTGACGGTTGGATAAATTGCAAGGGAACATGGCTGTCCGACCACGTTTTCGTCGGGGTAGAATACCCTTACGTGCCATGTAGAAGCTAAAATGAGATAAAAGCGTATATAATTGGAATCCAATGTTATTTACTAGTCAACTATTTCTATTTTCATCGTAAGCAGTAAAATTTCGTTACAATGTACTGACAGTTTGTATTCACTAGAATCTTTATCTTGTTAAATTAAAATTATTCTTGTTCTGACCGTTCCCACGTGGTCAAACATGTGGCCGACATGCGGCTTCCTATACCTGATGGTACCATGATTGTGATACGGGTCCTGTCACATGAAAAACCATGCGCCGTGTGGCAGAGTGTATGATTGTTGGATAACTGACCATCACTAACATACGTACCGTATAGTGGAGATGGGAATGTCAAACTTGAGGCTAACATTTTGGAATGTTTCACCGCGTGACACGTACTCCGCCGCCTGCCTTAAGATCTCTTCTGATCGGCGAACCCGACGCCCGGCCGTGCCACTGTCGTGAGGAGTCTGCTGGGTGTTCATCTCATACTCGCACGTTACGTTTGCCAACGCATACTCGGAAGGTAGATCTGAACGATGGAAATACAGAAAAAGTATGGTTAGTTCATATCCCGATATCTCAAATGAACCAAATTCAGTTTCCAAAGTCCGAAAGCAATGTCATCAAATGTTTGGAGATAGCGAAGATAACATTCCTGCGGGCGTTCTTATAAATAAGTTACTTGCATTTCTTTTATTTTTTGTCTGGGTTTTGTATATGCACAATATATGCGCGGTATATCCTGTCATAAGTTCCATCCGTCTATGCCGAGACCATTTCTTAAAGACCCTCTCGTAAAAAGTAGGAGGACTCAGAGGCAAACGTTCTCAAGCGTTTGTTATAATCAACCCGCACGTCCCACCTCTCATCCTCACGCCCACAAATAATTACATCCATGAACGATGCAGTGTAGATGACGAACAGAGGGTGGCAATAATCGAACATATGACTTTTGACTATAAATTAATTGATACACACTAGCGCGGAGCTGATTTATCGGTACAACTTGTTACCTAAGTACGATGACGACGAAGACGACGACGTGGAAAACCTTATGTCACTAGCATTCACACAATCACCATGCCAAAACGGGGTTCCGCTGGTTTTTTAGGTTTCCTTTTCCTGTTGCTACTTATATGAATTTCCAATGTAGAAGGAACAATTGAGATACACAATAGAGTTCGATCGATGTAGAGAAGTAATCTTCTTGTGGAAGTAAATATTTGGATCTGGTTCCAGAACGATCCCACCTACCATTGTACGATTACTAAACTTCCTTCCTTTCTTGGGCTTTTGAATATTACCATTGGTTTAAGTGAATAAAAACAATTACACTGAACGCGGTAAAACAAAAAAAAATAGAACAAAATACTACATCTCTAAAGCATTTGTTTTCGAAACAAACAAAACATAAAAACAATAGAACACAAACAAAAACGCTGCTACAAATTCTCTGCTTATCAAACAGACGATGACTAGAAACCATTTACATTCATCTCGCGTTCTTGGATGATGACGAATTTCTGGTTGTTTGTGTGTATATGTGTGAGGGTGTGTGTGTGTCTTATGTATATAATCTTCAACTACTTTGGCCGTTAGTATACGCGCTTTTTTCAAGCTGTCTGCTGCCATGCCCTGCACTGACCCGCCCAGTGTCGAACTCGTTCGTGTTAAGACTGGGGAGTAAACATAATTAAATCAGTTCCATTACTTTGCGACTTCGCCACACGACCGCTCACCGGAAGCACGGGAAGCAGTAACAGCAGTAGCCGCAGGATGTTATTAATGACTAACTTCTTTACGACTGGCCCTACATATCGTGTTTCACCGAGCCACGAATGGTACCTGGAGTGTTTGTGTAGTTTGGTTGGTTGTCACGAACATAAGTCATTCTGCAATAGGTGTAGCTGCTACAGCTACGTTATTGATTCATCTTCTCCGAATGTGGATGAAATGGATGGGTGGGTAGGGGGCATGATAAGATTCTATACAATGACGTTCGCACGACTCTAAAGATTATTGTAGAAATAAAATAAAATATATATATATGTATATGTATATATACTCTCTTACTATTCATTTCCCTGGGTTTCGCTTAATCCTCTATCTTGGCATCGTTTTGCATCTTCCGCTGTGTGCAATCCACTAGATTAGCACTCGTAACGTAGTACATATATTTTTAAACGTATATATCTATACTGGGCATTTCCTTTGCTTCACTCCCATCCCACTCTGTTGGCGTTGCTTAGTGTAGTGTTGGCATTCTGGTTTTTGGTTAAGGTTTAAAAAAAAAAAGCCTATTTTAACAACAACGCCGGGTTCCGGGTTTTATCCCCACACGGTCGGTATGTCGGTAGTGTTGGCAACGACGGTAACCAATGTAGGAGAGGTGGTAGTTTGGCACAACAGTTCCTGTTCCGGTTGCAGCACCGTCTTCTGTTGGCTTTGGTGCATCAGCTGCTGCTGGTGCACCCGTTGCTGTTCGTGCTATTGTATTTGGCTGGTCAGTTCTTTGATGATGCGCTTCTTTTCGGCCGCCTCTTTCAGTTGCCTCGGCATCGGGTAGGCGGACTTGATGTCCCACCGTTTCATCCAATTCCGCAGCGTCTTGCGAGGAACTTTGTGCATTTGCGAAGCGCTGCATGATTGGGTGAAATAAAAAAGCGTTCATAAGTGTCGAAAGAATGCATCTTACCTTGCGGGCCTTGTCATGTTGGCCCGCATCACTTACCGGTAGATACTTTCACCCGCCTTTACGTCCATCAGCGCGGCCCAGAGTGCCTCGGTGTTGTACGTGCGCGGTTGATTGCCCCGTGGGTTTCTCAAGGTGAAAGCGATCGGTGGCGGCGCACCGTTCGCATTTAGCAACTGATTCAAGGCGTCCTTAGAGCGACCCGTCAGTCTAGGCCGACGGTTCGGGCGCGCTAGGCTTGTCGATTGCGATACTACACCCATATTGCCACGGGCTTGACGTTCGATTTTGCGAATTGTTAGGGTCGAGGTGGCTCCCGCCGTTCCGTTGCTCACCATGCCACCCGCCACCCCCCTGCCGTACGTTCGCATCAACGACGGTTTCGCGTTGGTCCCATCAGCCATCAGCGGAGATGGCTTATACAGGATCTCATCCCCGTCGCTTTCGCCCCCGTTCGCAAGCACACTGCTGTCGATCTCCTCAGCCAGCAGCTGGATGGCGTACTCGTCACCGTACTCCTCTTCATCCTCGTCTTCCTCCTCCGCTTTGTACCCACCGACGACACCGGCCAGCTGAGGGAAGTTTGGTGAGCAGATAATATTTTCGTATCCGTCACCATCGCTGCCCATGGAAGCATTCGTTTCACCACCACCAACGACTCCGTCGGCGGTTGGCGCCGAAGTTTGACGATCGGTGGCTTTTAAAATCCGCTGATGTTGCTGCTGCTGCTGTTTCACGTAGATATCCAGCTCAGTTCGATTGTACAGCAACGAGGTACCAACACCACTGGCATGTTCACTGGCACTATCGTGTTCACTGTTATTGGCACCGCCGCAGTGTCCGAGTTTCCTCTTGTCACCGCGGGAAGACTTTGGTGATTGTTTGGCGTGGTAGTTTTCAAAGAGATTCTCAATCGATTTCACCCGTATCGAGCCCCGGGAACCACCGGGCGTTGATCGGACCGTACTGATGGAAGAAAGCGATGGCATTGCACCGATCGATCGGGCACCGTTTGCACGCTGTTGATGCTGCTGATGTTGCTGCGTGACACTGGTACAGACATTTGCACTTTTACCCTGCTGTATCGAAGAAACCGTGGAGGATGGTTCTTGCTCGTTGTTCGCATCGGCACCACGCTGCTGGTGGTTTGTGCTGATTTTTCTAACCTTCTTTCGCATTTCCTTCCTACCAGGCACACCTTCCCGTGGCGTCGCTAGCGTGCCCTCTGTCTCATCTCTCACCTCCATCACATCATTGTCTAAGACATCATCTTCATCATCACCTTCGTTTTCGTTGGCGAAATTGGCGTAATCGTCCTGAACGAAATCTGGATGATCGGAATGCGTTTGCGATTCGTCGGAGCGTTCCATCGTCACGCACCCCTCATCGATCATCTTTTCACCCTCCTCCACCACCTCTGCCTCCTCCTCCTCCATTCGGTCCTGTAACGCATCTCTTGCAAGCCGAACGTTCACCACCCTATCCTCTGCATGCATTGCATCAGCAACGCCGAGGAACTGCTGCTCGCAGCGATTCGCGTCTGCAAGTAGACACACAAGTGGAACGCATAAGTTATGGGAACAAAGTAATGATTGCATGAAAGTATCTTACATTTACCACACAGGGAAACAGAGCAAGAACTAGAGACAGTTTGACAGTGAAGGTGATGATTTCTTTCACAATATGTCACAATAGAAGGACGAGTATGAGAGCAGTAGACAGCAAAGGAAGCAAAACACGAGCCACAAGGAAACATACCTTTCATCATAGTGGGAAAATGCTATATTGTATACATTCCACTGAAAGGGTGTTCTGCGCTAGTCAACACCGTCTACAAGGCGTTGGCTCGAAACCCCAAAAGAATTGTAATTATTGCTATCAATGTAATATTTCTCGTACATTGCATTTCAAATAATAGTGTACATACTATATTCGCATTTTCAATTCGCTACAACAGTATTATAAGCTATTATCACTTTTTTAATTGCATTGCGGTCAGAAAAGGGTCCTATAAATCTTTTATTTATGATTAATATTAATATGCCCGAGATAAGGGGAGGACCCTGAGAACAAAATTTGCAGTCATTATACCTGGGCACTGACAGTACAGGTTAAAGATTTGCTGTTTAAATTTTAAATAACTTCTTAAAATAACACATATAACTGTTTTTAAGTTTTGTCTCGAATTTATTTTACTCTACGCTCTTCAATTTTGCGTTTGTGGAGATCGAGTATGGACGAGTTGTTAAGGTGAATTGTTCTAATTTGATGTTTATTGATTTAAATGCATAAGATATGTTAGCTTACCCGAGGAGTTTTTGTCATTACCGTCCATTGGGAGTTCCTCATCGTCTGCACATTGTCTACTACCGGTGTCGTCCTCATCTGCGGGCAAAAGATAAACGTTGAACGTAGAAATCAGTGTTTAATTCAATCTAACACAACACACGGATTGCTCCTCTTACCGATGATCAAATCCTCCGTTTTGATGCAGATCTCATTGCCACTTTCCCCGTTATCACTTTGGTTTCCGCCATCGTCGTTCTGTTGCTGGCTTCCCGAATCAATCGGCTGAAGGTTTAAGCTGTTTAGAAGCTGTCTCTTTGGTCCACTTGAGGTGCTGTTTTGATATGATCTTGTGCGCAGATCATGTTGAGCTGTGCGATTTAAAAAAAAAAGAAAAAAAAATTGTCAAACATTTGCTCGCTCCAAGTGCAAGCGGTTGCATTACTTTGGAATTGCCCACTGCCATGTCTCGTCGGAAAAGATGGTTCCGATGTTCTGGTGCTGTCTCCTCCATCCACTGCTTCGTTGCCACCGGCATGCTGGTGCTGGTGCGGACTGTGTATTTGGTTCAGATTTAACGCTGCATCCGAACCGCACAGGCCACGGATTTTCAAAATTTCGGCACATTTCATCAGATCCGGCAGCCCTGCCTGAGATACGTTCACTTCTCCTTTGTACATGAAATCGACCAACGCTTGTATCGCCCACAGTTTGATGTCGCGCGGTAAGATGATGATCGGATGCTGGCAGGGATTTTCGCCCAGGAGATTTTCGAAGTATGTCGAACACGCGGCCAGGACCAGCCGGTGACAATGCACTTGGTGGCCCTCGCACGCCAATGTAACATCGACGAACCTTTGACCCGCCAGCAGCTAAAATGAGTGACCGAAGAGAGAAAATGAT
This sequence comes from Anopheles farauti No. 4, assembly GCA_000956215.1. Taxonomy (NCBI): domain Eukaryota; kingdom Metazoa; phylum Arthropoda; class Insecta; order Diptera; family Culicidae; genus Anopheles; species Anopheles farauti No. 4. Next base: position 20,485 of record JXWZ01013384.1, on the reverse strand, counting down.
TCGTTAATATTCGTTGCAATTAAATTGATGAAGAAAATTTATATAAATTAGGAAATAAAATAGCTCGAAAATTTAGTAACATTTTGGTTAAGCATTTAATCAAAGAAAGCCATGTGAACTGTTTCTTCTATGGCTTCTTTCAACGTCAAATTCGAACGCTGCGAAGGGTCCCTCTCCGGAAACGAAGACAATTATCATTCCCGGAACGTTCGATGACCCCAGGACAGGGCAACGTTACAGCGAGTTTACTTTTACGAAAAAGAAACACAGCTTACTGAGCGCAGACTCAATGCATGCCCTTTACGGTGGACTGAGGCAACAGGAGAAAGAAGAAAAAAAAAGAATCTATTCGATTACCCCTACATCCAAAAGCGCTATTACGAATGGTCCGAAGGGTTCCTCAAACAAAAAGGTATCATCCTTTCAAGAACAAAAAAAATATGATAGACCGTAGACCAAATAAAGTAAAGCTAGCAAACGGTGCAGCATGGGCATTGGCCACGCATCGGAGGGAGTAAGAGAGTCCAATTTTTTAACCAATTTTGTACAGGTTTTAATTTGAAATTCGTAATCTAGTAGCCTTGAGGGGCTGTGTGTAAATGTGTGTGTGTGTCCCACCGACGACCCTTGTATGCGTAAACCCTTCCCACACAAGCATTCCGGCCATTCGGCGTCTTCTTCAACCCTACTGCAAATATTCGTCATTGCGTTTCTGATAAACCATTCTTCGGACGACCCTAAAAGCTGCTCGCCCCAGATTAGGCACCAAACACGGTAAGCAAGAGCGAGTAAGCAAGGGACCGAATGTAGCGCGGAGGAAATTAGGAAGCGCGGCGCATGATCACGTTTCACGGAAACCCCAGGCAAGTGTATTATCGCAACGCGTGTCGCACAAACAGGACCACTGGAAACCGTACCATGCAGGGGTGCTTCTTTGCGTGATGCTGTCGGGCGCAGACCTCCATCCAAGCATCGAGATGCGCGGAAGGGAGACAGATTCGTCTCTGGTTGTTACAGGGAACAGTTACACACGCACACACACACACATCAATACAGCAGCCCTTTAAAAATGGGAACCCTCCTCCGTATTACGAATGCACTTTGCGCGAAATGTTACCCCTAGCTACGGATGAAGAAGATGATGGTTGCTTGCGGTCCGTATACCCGATGCCAAGGGGCCGGAGGCCGGTCGGTTATCCCCTCTCGAGGACACCCACCCTTCCTCACCCCCCTTTCGCATCGGTGCTGCTTCTTTGCTTCATTTGTTTGGCGTACCTATTATTATGGCAGCGCAAATTGGGTCTCACTAGCACTAGCAGAGCCAGCGAGCTCACAAAAAAACAGGGTGCCAACGATGCCCTTTCGATACGAAGGTTTCATCTGTGCATCGTTTGAGGAGTACACAACCCTACACACGCACACACACAATGCGAGCAGCGTGTAGGTTGGTTACCATTGACAACACGGTCGTCTGCCCAGCCGAGAGAAGGCGGTAGTAGTGTTAGTAGCGTGTGGGACAAAAGGATGAGGCGAGTAGCGATGGGCAACGGAGATATCGCACGTAGTGTGGCAGATTCGCTTACACAACGAGCGCACCCAGGACGATGATGGTCGTTAAGACCCTCTCGGTTTCCGAACTCCGTCGTTCAACGTTTGCAAGAAGGTAGTACATACCTGTGGAAAGGCCGCTCCCAAGCTGCCCAGATGGCTGTTCCAACGAACGCAAAACTGCTGCGATAGTCCGGCGGCGGCACTCATGTTGTTGCTTGCTGCTTGTGTAATGTATGCATGCACAGCACGCAACCACTGTTTTATCACCACACTGATTAGTTCATGTGACTGACTAGTTTCGACGCACGGTTAAGCATCACTAAGACGCCAGTTTGTTAGGTTAGCTGTAAGCAAGAAACGGAAAAGATGAACTTCTGAGACCACACACACACACACACATGCACGGTGGCCGCGGCCTCTACCCAATTAGCACACTATCGCACGGGGAAACGAAAAGGCGCCACTCGCTTCGTTGGAAAATCAATAACCGTGTAAATAGAGTGGCGGTTTTGTGTCACCCTTACTGTGTCCGGTGGCTCGGTGGCAGCGAGCTACACCCCGTGCGTTCACGGAGGGCGCGAGATGTGAACTAGGCAGGAGTCCACAAAGCGACAACCCTCCACGCGCCGACCACGACGTGCCGAGGAAGAAGCATAGATTTTGCACAAAGCGCCCGCAACCCCATACTCAAGTCGGGAAGATACACAACACTAACACAACTGTCACGGACGGCGGGGATATACTCTCCTGAGGTCAAAGGTTCAAAGATCCCTTAGAATGAAACCCAACTCATCCTCCTAAAAAAGCACGCACACTAGCAAGCACCCACTAATACACAACACATACACACGCACCCAACACAGGCACGCGCGCACTCACGGGCTCTTCTAGCGGCAAGCGGGGTGTGTTCCGTATGATTCCGCGGTAGGTGAATCTTTTAATCTTCCATCCACCCTCTCCCTCTCGCTCTCGCTGGCTGCAGGGTTTAGCGCTGACATAGACTCTCGATACGACTGATTCATACGAACAACGTATGGATCCGCCCGTACTACGCCCCCTTATCACAACAGCACCCCTAGTTCGCCATATTCTTGAGACGTCTAAATCACAAACTGCACACGAACTCGGGACTACACTGCAGAAGATATTACGAAATGTCACACTAGCTGCCCTCCTCCGTGCACTGTCTCGTTTCGGTTTATCGATCAAGACACATTTCGACCCCAATTTCAGGTTCACCACTGAGAACAAGGGAACCAATCACCCGCACAGTCCGCTCGTGCTCGTGCCCGTGGGGAGCTTCTTGCCTTGGGGTTGTAATCTTCCACGAACGATTTAAACGTCACAAAGGAACACGTTTTGCGAGGTTTAGGACACGCTAGTCGCGTCCATTTGGTCCTAAACACGACAATATGAACGAAGTAAATACTAAAGAATGCTTTTTTTCACCTATCACGACGACATCTTCACGGCACAAACCAAGCGCGAAAGATGCACCACTGTGTCGTCCGCGTTTGTGTATTCAAATGACGTTTTGTGCTCGTCCGTCGGTCTGTTCGTTCGTTCGTTCGTTCGGCCCGCTGTTCCCTTGCTTCCCTCCGCGAGTGTGTTCCGATATTGCACAACACACTTCCATTAGCATGCCTCAGCCACCCGCGTGCGCACAGATACACGCACCACCGAAACAGACCGCACACACGACCACTGGGGGTGGTAGCAACTCCTCGCACACACCGAACGAGACACGACGCCATTTTAGTATTAGACAAAAAAATATGCATTTAACATTCCATCTCGCTTCCGCAACGGGCGCATAGGTGGTAGTAGTAGCTTTCCACCCCCTTTAATCGCTTTGTTCCGTTCCCTTTCCGTCACACAATCCGCTCCGCTCGGCGCAGGAAAAGGATTCGCAACAGCGAGGTTGTTTTGCTTTCCTTGGCGGCGTTTGCTCTCGTACGCGCTGTCACGCACACTACGATCGGATGTGTGCGTTTTGTTTTGATTACCCTCTTTCTACATATTGCTGGCGTCATGTGCCGTGTACGAAGCCAACCATTTGAGTTAGGAGTGTTTTGTAGTTGAAGAATTTTGGGGTTTTTCTTGCGTGGTTATTTGTTTGTTGTACTTGTTGTATAAAGCAAAAACGCACTGTAAGTATAAACATATCAAACCAACCCGAAAAACGCACTCAACTTATTGTTATGTTTAGTTGCAGAAGAAAACATATCAGGTGGTGTTGGATGGAATAACAAAACTAAGTGTCATATTGTTGTGCCATTCATAGTGAATCTCATCATATCCGACCACCGTAACATGTTTGCCCGTCCCAACCCAGAACGTCTAAAGCTACTGAACCACAATGAAGAGCAACGCAATTTGAAACCCGGACACTGTAACAAGTTCCTACACGTAGTCATTGATCCGGATTGTTTAAAGGCACCTCACGGAGCCCAGGTGCTCCCGAAACTAACCGAACTCGGATGCAAGTACGAACTAAAACCTCAACCGTGTTCTTCCACGTTCAACTTCTATCGAACTGTACCGGCCAAGCTGACCACCACCGGGGCGATGACGGAAACGAAAGTCGATGAACCGTTCGCGGTCCATCTGCTCGATGGTGCCACTTTCGTAGCGTGCGTTCGGAACCGTCAACTACTGGCGACAGTACGCAGTATAAAGGAGCTGCTGCCTGACCGAAGGTTAAGTCTGCTCGTGTTCGGACTGGTCAGCTACTGTCGCGAACATCGAGGGTGTGTGGGACGCAGCGAAACAGAGCAAGCACTAACGGAGGTGCAACTGCACGAGGACATCTCCCATCAGCTACTAGAAACGGATGAACAAGTGGCTTCGTTCGTGGCGCAGCTAGCTCGCAGTATTGCGGAACGTCCGTACAAGCAGCAGCAGATGGAAAAGTACACGAGCGGCGAGCAGGTGTACCTCGGGAATGAGAAGAAGGGTTGCGTGCGGGTTGAGGGTACCGCTGGACTGCAGCAGTTGTACCAGGCACAGCTCATCAAGATACCGTCGGTGACGCTGGAGATAGCGGAGGCCATTATGAGCACATACCCGACGATGCGCTCACTGTTGGATGGTTTTCGCGCGGCAGGTAGCACCGATGGGCCCAGTTTGTTGGCGAATATCACCATACGGCGCGCGGGTGGCCCCGTAAACACCTCCAACAGACGGATTGGCCCGGAGTTAAGCCGTAAAATATACTCCCTGTACGCTTCGACCAATCCCAAGCAAGAAGTTTGATTGTATAATAAATTTTATTTTTATAATCTTTTTGCTTCATTTCATTTTTTTTTCGAAGCTTCTAGTGACAAAGGGCACAGCGATTTGTGTGTCCTCCTCCCCGTCCCTTTACCCCATTCTTTGCCTATCGCTTCCCGCCTATTTACGCTTCATGTTGGTACTGCTGAAGTTGAACATACTCTGCGTCTTCTTAATGTCCTTCGCCATCCGGCTGTTGGGATGCAGCTTCTTCGAGATGCTTGTCGTTTCGCTGCTGTTGTCGACGAGCGAGAAAGCCATCCCTGGTGCACCGCGTTTGCACTTGCGCGGCTGTGCGAGTGGCTTCGAACCGCCCTGGAACTTGCTGAAATCGATATGTCCATAGTCGAACGGAACGATCGGTTTGTTGGAGGACTGACGTGAACCCTGCCCGGCGGATGATTTGATGAAGCTGCGTTGACGCTGCTTATCCTTTTTCGTTTTCGCTTTCCGATCGGTCCAATCAGCGCTCTCGTTCGCCTCTTGATTCGCCTTCGTTGGATCTTTGTACGGTTCCATCCGTGGTTTGCTCGCTTCCGGTGGACCTTCAGCCTTATTCAGATCACGCTCGATTGTGTCCGCGCCACCGCTGACGTCGATTTCCAGGGGAAATGATTTTCGTTTTCCCTGTGGGGTTGTTTTCGGTTCTTCCATTACGGTGCTCCCGTTGAAGCATAGCTTCTCGCCTACAGCGATCGCTTTGCGAACCTTCGCCTCTTCGAGCCGCTTCAGCTGATTTTGTGTCATCAGATGCTGCGGGGTAGTGGGTTTCTTTTTTTCCTCCTTTACCACCACCACCGTAGCTGGGGCTGGCGGTTGCTGACTCGAGCTCTGCTCCGGTTGAGGTTCGGCCGGTTTCGATTTATCCGTCTTTTCCGTTTTTTGCTGCTTTTTTTGCGCTTCCTCATCGTTCCGTTCCTTCAGCTGACGTAAACGGCACGTTTCGAGGTACCGCTCGAACGGGGTGTTGAACTTATTCTGCTCAAATTTACTGTTCTTTTTATCATCTCCTTTTTGCGATTGTTTCGGGGTAGCCTGTTAAACAAAAACTTAGTTTTTTACAACTTCTTCGATTCATTGTGCGAGTCAACTACTTACCGGTTCGTTCATGTGCAATTCCATTAGCTTCGTAAATCTCACCTTGCCAATATCATTTTCGTCTAATCCAATATGACCGCGGGTATTGATTGTACGCTGAGAACATCAAATATTGCGTTATTTAAAAAAACGCGTAATTCATTCTTTAATACTCACAATCTTCGGTGCAGCTAGCACACCCATATCGGGAGCCTCCTTTAGGACGGACGAATCGAACCGAGGTTCCAGCGTTACCGCGTGCAGTGTGTTGGTTAAATCACCAAGCAGCGTCGGATGGTTGGTGCCATCACCGGCCGCATCCGTAAAACCGACATCATCATGCGGACAGACCAGTGGATTGGCAAAATCGTACAACGACTGCATCTTGTGCCTCGTGTCGGCCTGCCGCTCTCCCGTCTGTATATGATCACCGACCACCGCTGGCAGATCCCGTGCCTTCAGTATGATCTGATGTAGCGCGTGCAAATGTTGCCGGACGAGTGACGGAACTGGTGTGCAGGAGGCCAAAATTCCCTGCATCTCGCGTGGCAGTTTCGAGGCAATGTCGAGTGCCATGTGCTGCGGTAACACGTACCCAGGCGATTCGTCCTCCATACGGGCCATGTGATCGCGCCAGTAGAGAATCTCCCGGAGAGCGTACATTTGCCGATGATCGAAAACGTACCGCGACCGGTGGTAGATGTTCATCACGGAATCCTCGTTCATGACCGGTTTTTGGTAGCGTTGCTTGCAGATAAAGGTCGACTTATCGTACACGGTCTGTAGCAACCCTTCACCCTTCTCGAGCAGTTCGTTCCTCATGCGATCGTAGATGTACAGGAGGTAGTGCGTGTCCTTCCGCGCATACTCAATGAAGTTGGGCGGTATCGGACGAATGCGCCAATCCGCTAGCTGGAACGCCTTATCCGTGTCGATGTTGCAGTAGTGTCGCAGCAGAAACTGTAAGCCAATGCGGGAGAATTGCAGCACACGTGCCGCTTCGCCGGTATCGAACATATTCACCAGATACAGTCCGAGATCGCGCTGCAGCCACTCGATATCGCTGATGGAACCGTGCAGTACCTTCAGCTTCTTCGGGTTAGTAAACACTTCATTCAGCACGTGTAGCTCGTCGCGCAGCGTTAGCGTGTCGATAATGTAGTCCTTGCTGCGCGTAGACAACTGCATCAGACAGGTGAATCCTTGATAGCTGCGGTAGGAATGATGCTCCAGATCGATAGCTATTTCACTGGCCGCTTGTAACTCGCGCAGTAAATCCCCCACCTGGGACACCTGATCGACGAACATCAGTTCAGTTTGCTCCAGCAAAGGTGGCTCTTGAGGTTCTACGCTTTTAAAGACGTCTTTTGCAGGTTGAAAGCGGTCCAGCTCAAACTCGTACGGATGCAGATAGCTCACGATGTTACCCGCTTCGTCGTACTCGGGCAGCACTGCCAACGGTTTCAATGAGTTGGGTTTTTCACGGATTTTCGGTACGAACGGATTGAGTCGTGAGTTGTCAATTGGCACTTTGAACTTCACCTGCGGCCGGGCAATGTTGGTGCCGGTTATGAGCGTGGCTTTGACAGCTTCCCGTGTTTGCTGTTCGTTCCAGGCACCGCTTAACCGGTAGCGTGGTACAGCCGCTACCTGTACCTCCGATTGCACCAACACCGTAGGAGCCTGCTTTCGAATGCCGGCCATTTCGTCCAAGTTGGAATGGATCCGCTCCAGGATGTTGTCATTGAAATCATGTATCATTTCTAACCGTTCTTCCGAATCGCGCCTGTACAGGATGAGAGGAAGAAATGTTGGACCACCACATGACGGATAATGAGCGTTGCAGACCATCTACTCACTTCAGAATGTTGCCAGGTACTCCCTGTATTTTCAAAATGTCCGATATTATATGCAACACTTGATCGGCATGCGAGTCAGCGATTCTGATGAATTCGGGATGAGCCGCATATAGGTCGCGAGACCGCCCCGACGGCATGGCTCGTGTTGCTTTCATTGCCTTCACGATAGCACTTTGTCCTTGCTACAAAAATTAAGCGGCCAATCAACGATATGCGTCTTGATTGTTGCACTACCCGACAACAAGTCTGTCGGTGTCGGTGGGTAAATGAACCATACGAACCTCGCAAAGCTGCAGAATGCTCTTGTTATCATCGGGCCTAAGGTCCACCACTGGTGACCCCATTTCTGTGTCGCTATCCTCCGCCACGAGATCAACAAGCAGAGTATGCTGTTTATCGGTCATTTTTGCAGCCATGGCATTGAATTTATCGGACAAAGCGCGGCCAGAAATTGTGGAAAGGGTATCCAGCTTCACAAATACTTCACCACAACCTGAACGAACGTGTTTTCCACAACAAACAAACGTGCTTCGGTAGTTGTCAATGGTGACGTTTGAATAGCTGGAAGCCATAAAAATTCTTTGAATTTTATAGCAAATTCACGAAGGATTTTGCTATTATCCGTGAAATCCGACTTATTGGGTCGGTCTGCAGAATATAACAATTTGAGTTGATTAAAAATCTCTTTTATTTAAGTTATTTGATTTTACTCAGTGAGAGTGAATATACTTTTACCTTTTCTGTTAATTTCTACTAAAAAAAACACAAACATTGCTGGCAGAAAATTTCAAATATATTTGGATCGGATCTAATCGATCTAATCGTACGGAGTGAAGGATCTCATCGTTCTGGGAGCTCCCATCACTATTGTTTACATTTTTCAACAAAGCGGCCAGCACGCTCATCGTTCTTGTGATTTTCGGTAATAATAACAAATATTAAGCATAATTTTTTACTCTCGTTCTGCTTAATAACAAATGTCGTGTCGTTTGTTAAAACACTACTATGTAAATCTTTTTTTGTTGCTTCATAGGGTTACAATTTCTCAACACTAGATAAGAAAGCATCTGAAAGGCTGAGCGGCGTCTTCTTACTGAAAGTATTCCCAATTTGTGTCGTTAGTAATATGCCGAAAGTTCGAAGGAGTAGAAAACAACCGCCCGAAGGATGGGAATTAATTGAGCCAACCCTCGAGGAGCTGGAGCAAAAGATGCGAGAAGGTAGGAAAACGTGATCTCTCATGAAGACACGCTTCTAACCGCATGAAACTATAGTGCACCGATTGATAAACATTTTGTTTTGTAGCTGAAACGGAACCCCATGAAGGCAAACGTATAACGGAGTCCCTATGGCCAATCTTCAAAATACACCACCAGAAATCACGCTACATTTACGATTTGTTCTATCGTCGAAAGGCTATCAGCAGAGAACTGTACGATTACTGTTTGAAGGAAAAGATTGCCGACACGAATCTGATAGCGAAATGGAAGAAGTCGGGCTATGAAAACCTATGCTGCCTGCGTTGCATACAGACCAGGGACACAAACTTTGGTACGAATTGTATTTGCCGTGTACCGAAGTCAAAGCTGGAGGAGGGTCGTGTTGTTGAGTGTGTCCACTGCGGCTGTCGCGGATGTTCTGGATGAGCCCACCGTATATGGGCAACGATAGTAATGTACTGTTTATAATTGTATCTGGAGCATCTTCTTTTCCCATTAAAATGGTATAAAATTGACAAAATCATGATATTTTCTTTTTTGTTGTATTCGTTTGCTGAACCACATTGTGATTAATGCAGTTTCAGTTTTAAAGCCCAATGTTTGTAATAAAGCCACGATATTCAGCTCTATTTTCATTTTCATATGAATGTTTTGATAAGAATCAGTGATCTACTCATTTAATTAAATAATCCACCCAGCAATAAACGATACCTTAACACAAATACAATTAAAATCGATGAAATTAGCACGACTTAAAATAATTCTATGTAGTTTGATGATATTATTATTAAATGATGCGTTTTATTAATGATAAATATGTGATTTTTTTTTATTGTGGATAGTAATATCCTATACTGAAAAAATTTTCTACAAGCTTGGAAAAAGTCCATTGCATAATACATTAGGCTGAGATTTACAAGTGGTTCTAATGCAATTTCACACCGATAGTGATGTAACAAGTATTATTATATCTTACATTTTGGTATTTTGAAAAAAGGTAAGTCCAAGGATCGAGAAAAAATCGGCTCATAAGAACGAAATAACTATCCAATCTAGAAACTTAATCCAAATATTCAGACCATATTTTGAAAATCCACTTAATTGGAAAATAGTGGGATCAAAACGATTTGGTAAGGTGTTAGATTGATTAAACCAAGCCCATGAACGTCAATGTGCAAGTGCTAAGAGTCTTCCGCAACTAACAAAATCCGAAAATTGCCAGATCAAAGCATTTGTGACGCATTAAAATCTTGAACTTACGTAAGTTGTACGGGTATGTTGGCGATTTTCCACCTAATGTTGAAATGTTGCAATAGTCATAACGTAGAATAACGTATAGCATGTTTACATTCAAGAAGGGGCTTGTTTATAAATGTAAGGGAGGAACGGAATCCCTCAGAGTTAAATATATTTAAAATTCAAATTTTAACGGACTGTTTATGTTTTTTAAACACTAACATTTTATGTATAATTGATCATAATTGATCTCCCGAATCCGTTGACATTCAAGTTGAACTAGGTTACAAAACTAGGGGGGTTTCTAGACACGGGAGAATGCGCAGTTCCGGAATCCAAGATTAGGTCAGTCTATCGGTAATTACACGTGGTGTGGTTTACTACAAATTGCCGTAGTACATCGTCACCTACTAGGAGACTATATATATACTATATTACTATATTGATACTGTATTGATATAGGAGACCTATAGGACCTACTATATTCAAAACCAGTCTTAGAAGAACCTAATTCTACAGCAGGATGAGTCCGAATCCCATTTTTTTATACTGAAGGACGTTAGCTCAAAGGAATCATAGCTGTTAATCCACTCCTTGATAGGGGACGCAAGTTTTTATTTGTTCTGATGATATTGTTATTATTTTGATTTTTTTTAATGTTTCGAAATTTACCTTCGGACCTAGATCAACATTAATCACAATTTTACCAACATTTTCAAAAAAAAAAAAACAATGTCACAACCGTCTCAAACGAGATAAAGCCAGCATTTAGGTAAAAAACGTACTTAGATAGTGATGAAAACGACCATTGGATGCTGTGCTGATGGTTTCATCATTGTCACTCGATTGGTCAATTTAACGACTTATTGTCTTTTCCGCCGACGCCTACACCCGCCAATAGGCCATTACTTATTTCCGCACGATGTCTGTTCCTTATCGCGTACCCTCCGACCCCCGGGGGTGTGGGTGCGTTGCCCCGTTTCTGCTCACGTAAGCTCCGGCGGGAGGGTGGGTGCGCACCGGACGGGGCGCAAATCTGGCGATTGCTGACATCATAACGAGTGTGTGGACAATTGCTTGCTTGCTTGGTTGCTTGCTTGCTGCAGCGACATAAGTAACATTAGCCGCCAACCTCACAGCGACGGTCAATATTTGGACAAACTTCATTAAGACGAACGTGGCACCCGTGGATGGTCGGTGTCGTCTTCGGAAAGGAACTCGAACGATGGGCAAACAACGACGGGAGGGCTGGTATTAGAAAAGAAATCCTACCCATTACTGGCGGATTTGCTAGCTACCATCTTATGTCCTTTCCCCGGCTCCGGAGGTGGGTAATGAACGGCAAACTAAAGGCAAGAACTGTGCCAAGAGTGAGATAAATTAAGAGCACAAGCGAGGTTGCATCACCAGCAGCGATCGCAGTATGCGATGCTAAACGTTGCGTATCAAAGTATATGCCACGCGTGATAAAAAAAACATGTTTGGTGACAAAGGTACGGGCGAAGGTGAATGTGAATTTTTCCGCTATTGTTAGATTCCGACCAGGAAAAAGAAAACCCGTCGCTTATCACTAACGAAAGGCGCACGTTCTGTGTGTTAAGGGATTTCTTGCGGCTGGAATTGATACCCATTACCCCCAGCACGAGGTACCACGTGCGGGTGGAAAAACGCCCGGAAAATCAACGATGATGGGTACCGATTACCGAACTAGTAAACGTGGCGTGTACGTTTCTACTCTTTGTGCAATTGTTGGACGCTGGACGAACGAAAAGCTGCTCGGAACATCCTCCACTCACTCGTCGATGGAAAGAATCCGAAACCAAACATTTTATCATGATCCATAAAGCTAACTAGTTGATCAAACAATATGAAACAGCAGTAAAATTGAGGTCATATCACATACAATGTGCGCTGAAATGTTTCGCTTTGCGACGTTCTTTCATTGCACCGTGCACAGAAGGCGCTTCTTTTCACTTGGTTTTGGAGTTCTGGTCCCGGCCGCGGTTGGTGGTTGTAGTTGAGAAGGACTTTTTACATCCTGTTGGCCGATATCTCCTGCCCTACCGTTGTGCCTGTGGGAGGTACTGCGGTACTTCGAGAGCATTCCACGCTTACAACGGTCGCCAGTTTCATGCTCGTTTTGTAATGGTAATATTAGCTTTTTTATCGCTTCGATGCTCGTTCTCACCCTTGCGCGACGATCGTGTGAGTATCGGATTGTTTCTCGCACACTATGTCAACAGCGTACTATCGGTAGGCAATGTGATGCGATCACTTGATGATTTATAACACACGAGCGATTTAACTTGAAATTCAATCTGAAAGGTCTTTTGAAGAAAAACCTGCTCCCGGTTCAACTGGAATATTTAACATGGGTTAAAAGTTTAGGATGGATGGTTACGACTGAAATTTAAACGACCGAAATTACAGGAAATTTTTAGAATATTTGAGTTCTGCAATTTGATCAAATTTGATATGCAGCACTCTAAATATTTGAAAACATGTTTAACATTTCCAGTACCTGACCCAATTTCAAAATAATTTCATCTCTTAATTCGTCCGTCTCATACGACTTCAACGGTAAAGAAAGTGTTATTTAGGTTGAAATGCATTGGAATTTTCCATCTCTTCTCATTAGATGCAGCAGTTGCGTGCTTGCTTTCAAAAACAGACCGATATGACGTCAGCTACCATTCACTTTATACCAGTTATTATTCGTCGAAAGCTAAACTAGAAGATTTAGAAATAAGCCGGATCAGAAATAAGTAGAAAAAGCTCACGAAAGGCGTTTTGTCTCATAAACATAATGGCAAATATTAATCACATGACACATACCTGCAAATTTATCAAAATTTAATATTCCTTGACTAAAAAAAAGGTTGTTTTCTTGTATGTAATAACCAGGATGAATGGAAACAGCTCTGAAATGTTTTCCAGAGATACCTAGCCCATATCTTACTTTTATGGGAATGAGAGATTTTCCAAAACAGAATCTGTAACTTTTACAAAAAATACAAATTGTTTCAAAATTCGAATAAAAAAAGAATGAGTGGAATTTAAAATTCTTGAAATATTTCTTTCACAAAGTCGGCAAAATAACGTTCCCCTTTTCTTGCTCCTGTACCATACTTGCACGTTAGCAAACTCAAGACAACGTCGGCAAACTATTCACTTCGCAAGTAATATGAGGAAATGAACGGATTGTATCACTCGCCAACACAACGTATGTCTCCTAGCGTTGGAAAAGTCTACCCACTCACACCGATGTGAAAGATATTTTCTTTCACCGCTTAATTTTCCACCAAAACCCCGATATGATTCTTTGGCCGGCTCCGTGCCGGCTTTTCTTGGGACGATTTTCCAAAGCGGTTCTTCGGTCGGTTCGTCGCCGACAGCGTGCAAGAAAAGAAGCCGTAATCCATTAGTTATTGAAAAAGTTGGATCAATGTGAGTGTGTCTGTGTTTTTTTTTTCTTCCTCCCCTGAAACCTTCGGTCTTTCCGTTGCCCCACTAGTCACCTCGTTGCTTTGGCCAATTGCCGTCCCGAGATTTTTCAACACCCCATATTCGAGCGTCACATTTACGTTGCACGGATCCGTGGATTTGTCACGCTCGCGCGCGCGCTTGTGTGTGTGTGTGTGTGTGTACGGACGGGGCAAACGTGTTAGTGTGTATTTTTTTTTACCTTTTTACAACGAGTTGGACGGATTTCCACCCGGCCGTGCTTATCTTTTGCGTCGTTGATGGTCGATGGCTTGGTCCATGCATCGTTCGAAAAGATCGTTCTTTGCAAATCTGCACCGAAGCGCTCGAACAACCCGCTGACCATCCGCTACGGTTGCTGTGTTTTCCTTCTTGCCTTTACCCAGCGGGATTACCTACTTGCCGCCGTAAGGGCGGAACACGCAGAAAACTGAACGGCGTCCGGCGTGGGTTACACATTGCGCAATACATTGGCCAACCGTCCAACGTTGCCACAGTCGTTTTTTTTTTGTTACTGGAAAGGCAACATCGATGTCTCCGCAACCGATATTAGCTATTGTCAATGGCAAAAAGGATTATCGAATGTTTAACTGGAATGTTGTTCTGTCTCCTGCCCGCTTCGATCACGCCACGGTGGTAGTGTGCGTGCGTGAATCGATGAATAGCATTTGCTGGGCTCCGGGCTGGCCCATTTCGCTGGCGGCGTGGAAAGAGGCTTGACATGCAGGGAAAAAGTCAGCAATCGAATTACGGAGGAAAGAGGATGATGATGATGATGATGATGATGCTGCTGGAGCTTATGTTGGAAGGATGAGGCTTGGATGGGATATGGATGTGTACGTGTATGGGTCGAACCGTGATTATGGAATTGATTATTTTGTTTGGAATTCTTATTGATTTCATAACCCATTATTAATGGGTATTTGCAGACAGAAATAAAAACATTCCAGTATCGGGCTCATCGGTCGTCGTGTTTTATTTTATTTATAGCATTTTTCCCCATTCCCCAGGAGTATGGGGAAATTAATTTCTCCTATGGTGGCTTAATTTGAGTGGAAAAAATTTCCCAATTAAAGATTCCTGCTAACAAGCGTTGAAGAAAGTGGAATATGCTATTTCCTGTGAGCGATTAGCATAAGCTATTAATTTTAACCTTTTTCAGCTCTAAAATGTCGCAGAAGCTTCACATAATGATATTCTTTCGATATGACCCAATTCCGGAGCTGGCTGTCTGGCTGCGAGTGTTGAGTACGCTGGTACGTTTCTTCCACCCTTAAAGCGATTTCCTCTCGTACGCGATTTGACGACCAAGTTTTCCTACACCGGTAGTGAACGTAATAAAATGATCCATTCATAAGACTGCCTCTCTGCAGCTTCTTCCACCATTCATCGTTGGCTCGCGTTCGACGGGACTTCTATGCGATTCTATCCGGTCTCTAGCAAACGCCCAGGGGCATTTTGTTTTACGCGCTTGTTCTTGATAGGACTCCTTCTCCTTCTTCCCAGACCGCTGCAATATGGAATGTGTGAACGCCGCTATTAGCACCATTCGGGGCGGATTCGTGAAGCGAATAATATCGTGTCGAAGATGATTGGTGAAGTTGATTCAAGCGTTCATAAAATATTTATCTCTAATCAATTTAATAGATTAAAACATTACGATCCCAGCGACTGTCGAGCGGGACCGGGGGCACGATCGCCCGTAACAGTAAATCACATTAATAGTCGTTCGGGTGGGTTTTTTTTTCGTCAATCCCTTCCCGGTTCATTCGAACCGGTCGGATCGGATCGGCAGCGCAAGGGCCGACGGAAACGACCGAAAAATGCTTCACCACCATCCATCCGGGTGAGCATTATCTTGAAAGTTGTTAATTTTTAGTGGGCACTGCGATATAACCGGGCCTGCCCGCACATCCGAAACAGGAAACAAAACGCATGAAATTCCAGTCACGATGGCACGGATTATGGCTTTCGAGATTATGCGTCAGCCTGCCATGGGCGGGGAGGTTGGAAAATCTTGCCACCCCTGTCAACGGCCTGTTTGGAAAGGATTTCCAAACGGGCGGCGCGTTTTTGTCTGAACGGTAATGTCTTACTTTTGCTGCAAGGTGTAATTGATTTTTAGTTTCCGCCTTTGATTGGCTTGGGAAGGAGGGTCGGTTTGCTCGGTGACGATTTTAATTAGCCCTGTATTCTAATAAAATCTAATCGAACGCAAACACCATTGTTATCCCTGTTGACGATAATGATAGCAATGCAAACATTCATTTGCGAAAAATTGATTGAAATTGATCTATTTTACTAAGCACAAAATGACAGACCGATTAATTAATGTAAGCTGATTTATATTGTTTGAAATCCGTGCCCATCATGCTGGTATAATAATGATAAATTTCCCAAACGGGTGGAGTGGTAAGATTGATAAAATCAACTGTAAAAAAGAAAGCATTTTTTCTGTTTCACCAACAGTTTTTAACAGGAAACAGCAGTAAACATGGAATAATGCAAAAATGTTAAAATCAAACCAAATTAAATTGTTATTTTTTCACAAGGCTATTTTAACAAAACCTTCGAAAAGGTTGTAGCATATAAGAAATAATGAATGTCTGGATGAATAAATGGATGAATGTATGCAAACGCCGAACATATGGTCGCCGCTCCATACTACACAATTGACTTTAGTTCATTCAATAAGATTTATTTAACGCTTAAAGTTAATTTTAAATACAGCTGTTAAGTCAAATACATCAACAATAAAACATGTTCTAATTGAAACAATACGTTCTAATTAAAAAAATATCTCCAAACATTTTAAAACAATTTCCAGCTTGGCTTCTCACAGAAACTGATACCAGTTATGTTCAGCAAATGTTCAGTTTATATATTTAGTTAAGGTTATGTATGGCCTGGAACGACTGAAAAGGCTGTTGAGCTGTTGTTTAATATTTTGTTAATACTTTGGATAAAGAATTGGATATAAAAAACTCCGCCAAACGTGAACTGAAACTATGCAAAGTTTCTTGTATTTAGATTTATCATATAAACTTCATTTTCGCATAAAGAATAAAATAATCGTAAAATGCTTGATCACGTTATCGCCATCGTGTGCATATTTAACAGCTAACATTTTGGATGCTAATAAATGGGTAACATATTTAATATATTATGTATTTATGTTTTTGTAATACTTAAATGTTTTTATACAACTCATAATTCCTACCAACTTTCCCCTACATGTTGCAAATGAAAAAAGTACATTTGATATATTAAAAAAAAAACTTCACAAAGTATTCTAATAATCTAGGCAATCAGTCAATATAATGACTAGTAAAATAAATACTTCAATCCCTAGCAAGAGCTACCACGCTACTTGCAAACGGCATCCCCCGACAGAATCCTCGGAGTAGAGAGCGCAATCTAAAACCGGGCCCATTCTAACTACGGGTTGTCATTCACGAACAGAACCTTATCGTTGGGACGAAGAAACGCGTAATAGAACAAGAAGCACATGAGGCTTAAAACACCGCTCGCAATGATCGTATGGTGCATGAAGTAGAACCACCATGACTCAAAGACGCCCAAATTGAACCAAACCACCAGCATGGCCACATTTTCGAGCAACACGATCCCGATATACCCGATGTACCACCAGCGGACGTGGATGAAGCGAATTTTGAACTCCAGTAACGAAAACACGTACATGTAGGCGAGGAACAGATAGAAGAAGTATCGTTCTAGCTTCTCGTGCAATCGCACCTCGTACACGATACAAGCGATCATGAGCAGATAGTGGTTGGCAAAGAGCATCCAGAAGTACAGCGGGAAAAACACATAAAACGTCGAGAGCGAGAGCATGCGCATGAGCAAGAACATTACCCACCCGACGAACAGAACCGATTTGCCGATCATATCATCCTGCTCTAGGCCTACGATCATCTGCCGTCGCGATGGTAACGATATCGCATCACCATCGATCTGATCACCGGCTGCTGGTGGTACCTTCCGATCGGAGTTGCTCCGGGCAGTGTGATCGGCATGCTCAAACATTCCCTCGGGCAATCGTGGGACTTTCTCCTTGATAAACGCTTCCGCGTTGTGTAGCAACATGTTGCGAAAAACCGATACACGGTGAAAGACGCCACCGTTCGCTTCCGGTGTTGGAGGAGCCAGCTTCTTCGGGACCGCATCGAAGCTGTCTGGTTTCAGGTACTCGTCGTCACTGTCGTCGGTCACGTTCCGGATGTCTTCTGTGCTGCGCAAATAGTGGTCCATCTCCTCCAGTTCTTCGATGGTATCACGCAGCTTGAAGCTAACACTGCGTCCGGGTGATCGAAGTTTTACGTTTTCGTTACCATCCATCGTGTCCGAGACGTGCAGCTTATCGTCGTCGGTATAGTTCACGTACGGATCGTGGTGCGCTTTCGAATGCTGCCGATCAAAGTTGATCACATCCACGTTTAACGTTTTTCGAGGACTGTTAGGCACTATGTCCGAGTTGCTGGTCGAACCTTGATTACTGTCACTACCGTAGCGGGAGTAAAAATTGCGCATAATGTTTGGCACGATGGGATCCGCTTCCGGTGCAATCGAAGGCGTCTGATTCTGGGCAAGCGCTGACTCGGCCGTGCTAGTGGCTCGTAGCAATTCCTTACGCCGGGTCGTCGTTTGTTCGGGCGTGCTCCACGGATAGCAACGACCGACGATTTTCTGACTCTCGAACCGCTGGAACGTCGTGATGATGGTGGCCATGGTTACGAACGAAAAGACGATACTGATCACCTGCACCGTGACGGTGTCGTAGTTGCGAAAAGTTCCATCCCGCAACAGGATGTACAGCTGAAGCATCATCTGCGGTGCCGCCTGAAGGAAGGCTTGCAGAAAATGGTACAACTCGCAGGGTGACGTTTCCAGAATCTTTCCCACCGACTGGGCGCGCCCGTAGGAGTTTTTGTCGTGGAAAAGCGCTTCAATGCTCCAGAAAATTCGCCTATTGAACCTATTGAACCAGCGAATATAGAAGCACACTAATGGTGAGTCATACACGTTTTTTTTGCTGCCTCAGCTGCCCAACCTACCGATACATAGCGGCCAGGGGAAAGAACACTAGAATGACGATGTTGTGGAACAGAAACAGTCCGGTCCGTTTGTCACACCCAATCTCCTCGGGCCACCGTTCCGGGTTGGATACGATGGAGCAGAAGCACACCAGCGAAGGCAACCAGATAAGAGAGAGTGTAAACCATCCCCACGAAGGGTTCCCGTTGCGGAAATGTTCCATCGTCACTAGTATGTCCGCCGTCGTCAGCACGATGTACACCATCAGCTCAAAGATCACGGGCACAAGAAACGTCATCACGATCTGCGTTCGCGTCTTCACCGGGTAACCGAGTACGGATCGCGGCACACCGTCCAGAACGTCCATCGTGTGTGCGGTTGAAATTCTCAAGACGGTTTGACGTTTGCTACACTCCGTTCGCGTTGCAAGCCTAGTTCGCGACAATCACGCGAGCTCTTCCCTATCTTTCAATTCGTTGCGTTGTTCGTTATCGCAGGTAGGTGTTTCATAGCGTGCTGACTCAACTGCTGTGTAGTTGGGTCCGTCGCGGGCGTGCCATACTGTGAGCGATAAGCGCATGCAAGAGAGAACGGCGTGCTTAGGTGCTTGCGCCGGAGTATGTTTGGTAGATTATTTTGTTTTGGTGGAGATAGGGAAGCATGGTTGCGATAGCATTGCGAATGTGGTGTAAGTGTTGTGTGAAAAAAAAACATTACATAAAAGCGTCATGTTTAGCGTTACGCTTTGGGAGACCGTTTAAGTTTAACATTGTGTGCTAATTTTAGCCAACTCATACTAAGACAACTATAGAGTAAAAATGCAAAGCAATAAATTGGAACGGTAACTAAGAAAAGTTCGTTGCACAAGCTAATATTTCCATTAGACCACGTGTAGAACTGAATATTCAAACGTATTATTTTAATTAAATTTTAAAAAATTGGTTTAATTGCGTTTGTTAATTTATTTATGTTTTTGTTTCAAACATTGAAGAAAAGTTATCAACGAATAAAGGTTTTTTATAATGTATAAAAAAAAGTTACCAATTTAGTTTTTATTGTTTTTTTTTTTATTAAATATTGTTTTACAAACATGTGTTCTAAATAACGAACAGATTTCTTATGGAAAACCAATAGTAAGCATAAAAGCTGACAAAGAACCAATAGGGACCTGTAGAACGGGTCTCTCTATCTCTTTGATATCGTTCTTGAACTTATAAGACTTAGTTTTTCTAAGGAGCTCATGGTGTTATAAATTTTTGCTCAAGCTATGCATTTCCATAAGGCCTTAAATCGAATCCAACGGTCTAGATTGTCTAACACTGCACCTCTCTCCCTCTTTCTCTCTTTCTGGACTGCACAGGGTTGAGCACGTTGTGCAGACATGGCCTGGTCACAAATTGTCCTCCAGGTCGTTCGATCCATCGCTGCGTTCCTCTATCCACGGTAGCTCCCAATCTCCCTCACGTCAAGCTCCATTTGATCCAGCCAACGAGCTCGCTGCGCTCCTCTGTGCCTCGTCACCGTCTCCGGCATCCTCATGACATGTCCCAGCCATCGTATCCTTCCGGCCTTCGCCACCGACAGGATGTCAGGTGCTCCTGATAGCTCAGCTAGCTCGTGGTTCGTTCTCCTCCTCCACACGCCTTGTTCGCACACCCCACCAAAGACCCAGAGCTCGTGCCCATAGAGGACCACCGGACGTATCAAGGTGCGGTACATCGTACATTGGGA
>JXWZ01013379.1:0-19710 GCA_000956215.1 Anopheles farauti No. 4 | reverse complement strand
CTGTTCGACTTTTCCATCTCCCTAGCTTCCTTTCGTTCTCGCCTCCGTACATCGTCACTCCTAGCTCCCTCCACTTCTTGATCCTCTCCTGTTTAGCTTTTAATTGTCTTAGTTAGTGAGTAAGTTAATTTTTGTGTAGCCTAAGGCGGACAAATATTATAAAGAATAAAGAATAAAGAATAAAGAATAAAGATTTGAAAGCGTACAAATTTGAAGCCTCATATGTATATATAAGATACATATTAAAACAACCATTTAGCAAACGGCCAGTTTTAATTTTTTTTTTTTTAATTTGAAAATAAACCGAAATAAGTTTCAGTAATTAATAATAATGTAATAGTTACGTTAGATGGTAATTTTTACACTACATGTTAAACGCCTAGCCTAACTCATATAGAACATGGAACTTCTTCACGCAAAAAAAAATCTATTATTTAGCTTGTTTGTCTTACGATTGTACAGAACCCTCTTTGCAAAAATTGTTTTTCATTTCATCAGAATTTCTTTCATACACATACAAGCAACATAAGAGACATAGATGGATATTATGCTTTCATTCGTGATACAAAAATCATACGTTGTTACTAAACTGCGGTTTTGTTTCACATAAAAATACTATGATCTTTCGTCATAATATTGAGAGGTATTTTAACTTTCGTGGATAATTTTTAATGATTAGACATAACTTTTCCATCCAGCGCTTGTTTTTGTTGCGTCATTTTAAACATTATCATTTTTGTAAATGGCTTCAAACTTCATCGTCAAACGTCAAAACGTTCTTTCCTTTTGCGTAATGATGCGGTGCAGCCAGACTTGTGCGTTGAATACAAATGATTCCGTAAAGGTGTCACTCGCGCACTCTTGGCACACTGCGTACAATAATGCTCCCATTTCCGGTTAAGTAGTCCATAAAACGACGTCCGTGCTTAGCTCCTCTCCTTTACATAGCACTGATTTCTCTGATTCCCAGGTGGCGGAGTTGGTGCTCGGTGAAATGCTTATGCTTTACGACCTTCAAAGCAATTCCGATTCGCAATCCGAAGGAAACCGGTGCTGGTATTATTGCCTCTACACAGCAACGAAGCGCCGCCAACCACGCCACCTGCAGCAATGTTGTTTTCCGGCCATTGACGATTTGAAGGTGATTCGTTTGGAAAACACACTCCATGTGCCAGATGCATCGCATGCTTTAATGACTTCTTTTCTCTCCCGCATTTCGTTGTTTGCTTGATGTTTTGTTGCCACGAATCCTGTGAGGCTGGAACATTACACAACACACGACGCACCGAGTCGAAATCACGCCATGCTAAATTTGAATGGTTTCCGTGAAGCGAGACGACGCGGTGTTTGTTGTTCTGTTAATTTCGTTTTCTATCTTTTGTTTTAACAACGCGTCAAATGTTTGATGTACGTCATTACGACGAGGTAAAGTCAGCGCAATGTGACGCGATAGGCTCCACGTAGCCGTAAGGGAATGTTTCGACGTTGAACTATAAAGGGAATGTTTCGTTTGTCGTTTAATGCAATCGTTTTAGGTGAGATGTTCTATTTCCAACCATTCTTTCTCTTATAAAAAACCAGAAAGCAGACATTAATTTCTAGCACGTTTAAGCAAGGAAAAAAATTGATAACAAATTTAAGGCTCTACGAATTTCTAAAATTCAATAAAGATCTCTAAAAAAGATTCTAAAGAGATGAAAAGAGATTTTGAACTCAATCTTAGGTACAGTTATTTACTACTTAATGTATTGCAGTTTTTGTTTCGTGTTATTGGTAAAGAAGAAGCTGAGTTATTTTGATTTCTAAAATGCTAGTCGTCCGCTATGGAAGAAATCAACGAAAGAAATGTAATTTATCTAAAAAATATAACTGTAATGATTAATTGGCGTTAGAAATAATCTTATGCAATACTTATTCAATAATTACTGAATTGGTTTTTGTACCAGAAAGGGTTACGTTATTAGATTAAAAATTAATGAAATAGAAAAATAAACGAAATAGAAAAATTAAGTTAATTAGCGTATTACTTTATATATACTATAAGGTAACATTTAATAATGAGCCTGGCGTTTTCGACCTTTTTATCTCCAGATTTTTTTAAGTCTGTCTGGTTTAACGTTCAAATTGGATAAAAACGGTATGCTGAGACTTTTCTGATAATTTAGAATGCTACTTCCGTTTATGACACGGCATGCGCATAAACAAACGATCTACAGACTAATTGGTAATTGACCTAGCAGATATTTTTCATTATAGGTTAATAATCGTAAGCGCTGTTGATACAATTCCGCATAATTTTTATCACACAGGGGAAAATATGGTAATCCTATACGTATTTTAACTTCACTGATTCCTTAATGCGCCCTTTCATATTCTATTGTTATTATAAAGGTTTGTTCAGTTGGTTCTGTAATGTCTTCTACTATATTCATAACAATTATAAAGTGACCTGTGCTTTGACAATATTTATTAGTGTTTTTTAGAATATTGAGATTTTTCCGATATTTTCGTAATCATATACTGCTTATTGTTTTTCAAACATGTTCATATGTTTATATACATGTGCATATGTTTATATACAAACTATTAGTATTCGTTTTATAATTATTTTTTACTATAAAGGTTCAACAGAAGTTAAAAAAACGTGTGACAGACTGCCCTAGACTTTCAATGGTCAGTCTGGAGATGAACAGGAGATGGATGTGAGTGGTAAGCTTAGCTAAGACTCATCTGACGATCTTTTCATCTGTCAGTGAGTCAGTGACGTAGCGACATACAGTATAGTACATAACGTATTATTATCATCTAGTGTAAACTGTGTGCTCATCTTATAATTAATTTTACTTTCGTGTGTTTATTTAATGTAAAACCAATTTAACTGAGTATCAACATATTCGTTCTTAGAAATTGCTTCTTTTGCCTTTTTGACTTTATCCTGTCCCCGGAACACACATAATAAGGCATAAAAAATTTCTGACAAAAACTTCTATACTTGATGAACATGGCAAGGCATGCTTTTCGACAGTTAACATACACGCACATGAACATTTTAACAACGGGATTCATTCATCCATATCAAGTAATCGTCAGCCGAAGGTAGAGCACGGTCGAATAAATAGCGTATGCTATTCTCACCTCAATTTGACAGATTTGACCCAACAAATAGGATCCGGACAAGCATTTACCGTATGCTGTCGATGGTTTGCCATTCGATCAAAAAGCCCCCCCTTAGCTGCTGTAGCCTCCAGAACCCTCGGAGCATCGTTTGATAGATCACCGGATCACCTCGCGTTTCGCGTTCTCTCCGTTCATCGACAGGAGCGTTCATTTTTCACATCTGCAGCCCATCGCACGGCACATGGACAGAGAATGGAATTCCCAAGAAAACCACCTACCCCGGGCCGCGCCGTCGTCACTCGTAAATGTGATTATTTACTCGTAATCCAAAAATCATCCATCTTTGACGCTGAAACGTGAATAGAATTTCGTGTTTCTTCCCATCGCGCATAATTGGAGGCGCACCCGGTAACGGTGGCATCACCGTCATCACCCAGCTAACCGACCGCCAGAAGGGAAGCGCACCGGAAACCAAACCATTTCCAACACGCGAACCACAGTTTTTCCAATTCTTCGTTATTCGCGTTGATGATGGGACGGGAAGCGACCAGGAAGAAAAGAACAAGCAACTCACGCGATGGCACCTTGCCAATTGTGCTGCGGCTTTTAGCGACGTCTACACTTCACCGCTGGTAACGATTCCTTCAATCAAACCGAGCCTACAAGTAGAATGAGGTAAGCGCATACTGGTACGACCGGAAAGGAAACCGAAAATACTCACCACTTTTATTGAGAGAAAATTTCACATTCCATCCGCTGTGTCGAAAGGTACGTGAGTAAATATTTCTTCCAAGGCCGTGACACGTGGAACGAATTTCTCCATCGATGCTGGGTCGTTCCGGATATTTACAGCCAGCTACATTATGTCAAAAATAATAAAATATATCGTACCTGGAATATTGGAATTGCTAATGTTATTACTATGCGATTCGTGCGCTTTAAAACGGATCTCCCGCCAATAGCTCTCAAACACTCCACTTTAGAATGAAAACTAAATACGTCTGTCTAGTTAACGTAGATTTGCAACGATGGCAAACGACTGCGTACAGCGTAGACATGACCTTGCATTGCAATGGTTCGGATTACACACGCTGTGCTAACGTCTTAGTGAAATTGTGTGCATATGATATGTTGTTATAAAATGATGTGTGAATTGATATTGAATGTATAACTAAATAACATTCAACAGATTATACGCTCTACAACAGGATATTGCACAAATCATATTTACAAGCTACGAACATATTTTTTATTGTCGAATTTTTCTATTTAAAACTGTAAATGCGATAGAAATGCCGAAACTTTAAGTTACATATCGTGGTGTACTGGATGATTCTTTTTCTTCTTCTTCTATTTGGCTTAACGACCGAAGTCATGCCTGCCATTTTACTGGCTTTCTAGATTGATTTTATCACCATAGCTGGTTAGTCACTCCTCGCTAGGGGAGACGGTCCGAAAGGGATCATGGTACCGGTCCTGTCGTGTGAAGACCGGCGCCGCTACCACTACACCACCGGGCCGCCCCATGAGCCGGATGATTCTACGTTCCTATTATTTACACAAAACTTACCACAGGAAATGTTTTCACAATTTTCCCAAAACGGGATACAACGATAGAATATGTTGTTTAATAAAATTTTCAACCTTTAATCCAGGTGTGCAACGCGACGGAGATTCAATTTCGATTATAAGCTTTTTTATACAACCGTGCTGATGAATATCAGTAGTAATCTTATCCATGCAACAATCAATGCAGTTACGGTTGCATATATCTCAGATATTTCGCAGTTATTCCGTCGTAATTGTATTTGCATTTTAAAACCAACTGCTCATTATGGTGGAAATAAAAATGATGATGTTGTATACATAGCTAAATGATGAAAGCGTAGCTGATGAAATGATAAGTAGGTAGTTGGCGTATTACCTCTGGCTGAGCTGCTGCTGCAGCAGGCAAATTTATTTTATATTGCATCAAAATGAAAGGACAAAACAAACTCACCACTGAGGACGTAACGTTGATTTTACACAATCACTCTTCACCATGGCCAATATTGCAAGCAATTTGAGCATTATGCGCATCACGAGCATTATGCGTTGATACGAATTGAGTGATGAGCAGGAGATATTTTACCAAATCCTCTTCCAACTGGGTGATGGTGAAACTACTACATTTTTGGTTTGGAAAGTCTCCCATTGGAACGTAAAGCAAGTTGATCTGAGGAGCCGTCGCGAAGAAATTTCCGCTCCTGAATCACTATGCGCAGGCAGGTATAAGTTAGCGGAACAGTCTAACCATCCGGAGAGTTGCCAACATTTTGGATGTGTGTAGCCTCGTCCTGGAGGCAGTGACGCGCGACAATATACCGCTTGGTAAGCAATGAAGGAACTGTGATGGCTGGAATGTGGAAGTTCAAGCCACTTCGACGACGCGGCAGTGCTAGCTGGTTTGCAGGTACTCGGATTCCGCCGGTTCTCCTCCAGAGGAATGTGGTGACTATGAGGGTAGCCTTGGACAGTTTGAGCAGAAGGAGAAAGAGTTGAGGAGAGTGGCTTTCTGCACTAAGTTAAGGTCACTCATCCTGTTATACCACATCAGCTGACGGATATGTTGAATATGCCTTTCCTAATGAGGAGCATTGGCTCTTACTAGAAAGATTTTCTCCACGCAATCATTGTGCAATCCATGAACTCACAGTCCTCGGAAATGACGCGTGTACATTTGAAAGTGTCGTCTGTTTGTGTGATATGTGAGGCGTGTGAATGTATAATTTTGCAAGAGAGTTCCTAAGGTGAACATTTTTCGTGTGTTTATCGATTACAGACGAACCGTCATCAATCAATAATATTTCTACCACAGTTCTACTTATCCTTCTTTCCTCTAGCAGAAAGAAGGAACTGTTATGCGAAATGCAGAAAGAAGGAAATATGCGAGTTTCATCAATTGATTTAAACGCCTCGAAAAATGTTTCTGATGAAGACATGATGATCGATGAGATCGTATGAGGACTTCAAAACTTTGGAATCTCTCATCTGTTTTCCAGCAGAAGTAAGATTGGATTAAAGGCTATAGCCAACTATAGCACGAGCTGCAATGTCGACACTACCTATTCCAGTACACGTTCATCTAAGCTTCTCCTGGTTTCTTTGTGTCAATACGTGTTAATACGTACATTAGCCGCCGCTGTTAAGCGGGATTGGGAGACAACTGTGACCGACCTGTGCTTTGTGGTCCGAAAAGCAGAGTATATGCATTGCAGTGGTCCTTAACCGTGTAAACAACGAAGAGGATACGATCGATACGAGATCCCGAAAGAGACGCTGGCGCTCCGAAAGAGCGTTAAAATTGCACAGGGTGGTAGTATTCACAAGCTGAACACATATTAGACGAAAATCTTAAACGGCAAAAAAAAAAACTACGCTCAACGTGAGAAAATTTTATGAAAATGAAACAAGAGCAAGAAGAGGCACGACAACGAGTAGAGTTATGAACTCTGACTTTAGACTTGACAGCCGAGCTTCTGTGAGGGTGATCGGAGCGATAAGTTAATAAATAAATAAATCAGTAAACAAATAAATATATAAATAAATGTAAATCATAATAAATAAATAAATAAATAAATAAATCTTTTATGTTAACTCCAGACGACACACCAGCTAAACGCGTTTCCGGACCTCAAATGTCTTTGGTGATAGAAAGCGCCTCCCAAACTGTTTCATTTCGGCTGCGATTTGTTCGTCGGGAAGTTAAGAACACGAACCTCCGTTGGACCATTTCAATATAAACGTTGACAAAGATATACCTGTTTTTGCTATACAAAAGGTATACCTTTCGAAACATTCAAGTGGTGGAACGCTCATGACGGAACTTGCTAACCAAAATACAAACTGGTGACGTTTGCAAACGAATTGTACTAAAGCAACGAAGTAATAAGATTTTACAACTGCGTTAACTTGCAAAAATAAAAGTACTTCGACTCATCATACTGTTCTGATTGAGTTCAAAGTTTATCCAATAAGGATGGGTTTCAAAGGTGTCGATTCAACACTTAAGACATTTAAGACATGTACATGTAGCATGTAAAAATCTGGGATTAGTTAAACAATTTCAATACAAACTCCCAATGAAAAATGAGCCAAATCCAGCGTTTACAACAATCTATACTGTAAATACTAGCTTGCTGTCATCAATATTGTTAATACTATTGTAGATATCATAGGTTAAGCTAGTACAACACTAACTCTTGGTTTGGTTCGCAGGTCGACGGTTCCGAATATATTTCATCACTTTCATGCATCATAGTCCCATATCCCGGTCATGCTAGTTTACATTCAATCGGTGCTGGCGAAGGACTCGTCGTAAGTGTTCCCGGAAAATTGAAATCATGTTGGCTTACGACGGAAACGTATCCAGAAAACGATCTCACTTTTGTGTTGCAAAAGGAATGGGGTTGCCGCATGGTCCGGTTAATCGATTCCGTATGTCGAACCACGCACACACTCAGTTTGCTGGGCCTACGTTTTCATTTCATTGGCCTACAAAGTGAAAAATATGGTAATATTTGGCCAAATATTCAGTTTAACAATTTGATTATGATTAATAAATCCGAGCATAAGAAGGCGCGATGTGTACAATGTACATTAATCACGTTGAAACATCTGTGTCGAAAACTTAGAACGCGAATATTTTTCAAATTTTTGGAGATAAATTAATCGTATCACAAAGGCCCATAGTTTGATCCGATGTTTAACGACTGTTTCGGATGTACAAAGGTTTAACTTCAAAACACCCGCGTCTCCGGTCGTCTCTATAGGATGAAACAGTTTTCTATGACAGGTTTCCCTGGATGAGCCTGTGTTTTCTTTACCCGAATCCATGATGAGACCTACGTAGCCCGATACAAACGAAACACATGAAACCATGCCCAGGCTCCATGCATCGAACATTGTGGCACATAACCACTTGAAACAAATGATTCAGACCGAGCGATTAACACGAGTGCATCGAAAAGACGACCTTTCGACGGGCCATCGTCCGTTGGAAAGAACCAACCGCCTGACTGGTAGTCATAGTAGTCATCATGGGACCCACCCAACGGTAGCTAGTCTTGGCATAGCTGACTAGTTGACGCAACGGACCCTTCGTCAACCGTATCATAGGCTGGTTGTCGTAGCGGTTCTTTAACTCGATGTTCGTGGGATAGGACAGGCATTTGTTCCATCATTGTGCTAGCAAGTGCTGGCAGGAATTTCAGCTGGTGTTGTAGGTGCGGATAACAATAAATTGTACTACGGGATTTCGAGTTTCATACATTCATCCGGACGGTACGGTAGCTTACAGTTGCGGTAGTACAGGTCATGAGCAGTTTTTCGGTAAAGACGGCAACGATTAACTTGCTGTAATCGATAGGACTTACGTTGTCCACATATCGCTAAATTTGCATGAATACTGAAACAGGGCAGAACCTTTCCATTATGATGCGACAATATACGAAATTTACAAAATTTTGATATTATTGTTAGCCTCTAGTGTTTTAAAACTTTTCAAATAGTTAAATCTTTAACTTATATACTAACATTTATCTGCTTTTTGCACATATACATTCCAGTGTCACTTATTATTACCCATATTAACACCTGTAAAATATGAAAAGAACCGTACAATTAGCTGATTTATGAAATAATGCCGAGTATAATAATAAATGAAAAAATATCTGTGCAGTCACATCGATTCAAAATGTTAGACAAACAGTTTATAGTTTACATACAGTTTCTAAATTCCTCTCCACAAAATAATAAAGTGGATGATGTACTATTATAAATATTTTTTAAATTTTGACCTCATAATTAATTGTTTTCTGTACACAAACATTTTATCAACCGGCCATATCAATAGTCCGGTCTTTGTAAAAGGTTTCATCAACGCAAGAAATGTTAAGTACTTTTTTATTCTACCAAATTATCTTTATATAATATACAAATCTTATTTTAATTTACTTTCAAACTCCGAAATGTTCTTGCTTATTAGAAAACACATAGGTTTTGAGTATGCCAAATCGATCTTTTTCAATAAATATTTGAAATTTTAACAAGTAAACTTAACGTGCAAAAACCCTCATCCAACGAACCCACCAGAGAGTTGTGAACGAATGGCTTACAATGAACTTTGAATAGTATACCTACAACATGGCACACGCATTTTTTTCCCTATTAACGTAGAACATAAAACATGTTCCACCACCAACTGCCGAAAGCATGGCTCCATATTCGCGCCCGTTTCAATATTTCACCGAAATGTCAATACAATACGCGTATTTTGATTGGTTCCCTACTGTCCCTGGAGGCTGCCTTCACGTCGAACACTTCGCGTACCAAAGCTTATGTCGAAAATTATTTGTTGTGCCTGTCTACCAACGCACTTACTTACCGCACTCCCGGATACGTTGCTCCCTGGAAGCATCTCGGGCTTCTAGTCTCGTCCTCATTCCTATCAATTGACTGGATCCCCGTGGTAATGTTTTCTTGTGTTCTCTTTTTACTGGAACCTTTTGCACACTTTTTTCAGCTAGGAAGACTATGCACTGAGCCTTCGCAGAATTCATTTTCACACACGGCTACTAATCCCATTCGACAATATTCAAATGCCCGATGTGCAAATATTTTAGCGTCGAACATGCGTAGAATAGATGTGGAATTTGAATTCGTTAGTCGATTTGTCGCAAGTGGTGGATTACTGGTAGCTATAACACGAAACCGAAAATAATTCAACCAATAACCAGCTCTTCGTAACAAAATTGGAAATAAAAACACTGTTTAATTTTTAGTACACTACAGTTATAAACTAATATAATCACTTAAAACATAAAGTTCTCTTGCTATTTATATAAAATGTTGTTACATTTGTTGTTTAGAAATGTATGTTGCTGTATTTTACTTTGTCTGGTTGAATCAAATTAAAGTTTATTGACACTTTACACACCAACAACGTTTTTCATGCAGCCTTTGCGATCCCATCACCGTTTCCATTTTACATGTCGTCCCGTGAATCGAGCCCAAAAGCGAACTTTTTCATACAAAACCATTTCAAAATGTGGCCCTCCAGCAATGATGCCGCAGCATCAGCAGAGTGGGTAGAAAAAATGTTATTGTAAAGAAATGTAGTCCACGTGATTGTTTTCCTCGGTTTTTTACACTGGTGAAAACACTTTCTCCCACCAGAGACCAACGACCTACCATGAGGAATGTCTGCTTTGTTAGGTGCCTCCCATGCAAAACAACATATGTTTGACATGCCCGAACGGAACACACTCCAGGAGCTAATGGATGAAGATGCTGCCGTTCCGGGGGCGGTACTACAAATATGCGTAACTCAAGAAGAAGGAGAACAGTATTCCTTAGAGCACAACAGGCCCTTACCTTACATAGTACCTTACTTAGCTGCGCGGAAAATGTGATGAAGCGGCCTCACATGCGTGCGACTTGAACATCCCGGAAGGCGTTCGTTCATTCGACCAGAATCAAACGGTCGAAGAAGAGATACGGAAGTGTAGAGGTGAAAGAATTCAAGATGATTATGTTGCCGTGCATTCCACCGAGAGGCTAGAAGGGGTAGAATGTTGTTTCACATAACATACGCTGACAAGAAATGGATACCCCTCCGTCGAGCATGAAGAACCAGGAGAAGCTAACGAGCTCTTGACGTGCTGAACTCACCATGGAGATGAGGGACGACTGTTGTGAGTGGAATTTCACGCAGTAGTTCGAATTATTAGAACTGGGCAGTGGTGTTCATCCTCACCACGAGGCGTGCTCATGCCAACGATGAAGCTACTTATAAACAGATGTAACCATAGCATACATATTTCAAACGCTACAATGTGTATGTTTGTACAACAAAAGTTTTGTAGGTTTTATAACATTGTAATAAGTTTTGTAACATATTTTTATGGATTAAACGTTTCTGTGGTTTGTGAAAAAGGAGAGTTGAAGTAGAGTCATTTAGAAGAAAGGTTACACACATGTATAAATTGTTCCATGCGATATAACTTGCTTGGCGCTGGGAAATGCCCAACCATTTTTTCTTTATGAAACATGATGATATTTATCTTTACCATATGGTTCTCACTTCTTGCACGTCACAATAATATGATAAAAATTTTTGTTTTGTTTGTTGTCAAAAATTATAATCTTATTCTCAATCCATGTTTCGTTCTTCTCAATCCATTTTTAGGATATGAAGCAAAGGCTAGTATCATAATCAATTGAAGTTTTTTACGAAATCATACATTAAAATGTTTCACATTCAGGCTTTATTTTGCTTTACTGTATATTTGATGCAATATTTTTCGTCTTATTATTTAGTTTTCAACCTACACGATACATTACGATATCGTCATACATTTTTTTACAAAACTATAGTACCTTACGTTACTCTAGCTTGGAATACATAACAATTTATAAATTGGATATAACGCACTAGTAAGATAACTTAATTTTTATATTATCTTTTCACATTTTAATCATTAAGTAATATCTAATCATTTTTTGTTTATAAGCATTAGTGAATTACATATGAAGCAACAAATTAAGCATGTAAAGATAGCAAAAAAAAGTCAGACCATGGTTTTACAGTGCATTTATTCGCTTGGTAAACCATGGGTAGATAATATTTATTGCTCATTATGTTGTTTATGAAAGCTACTGTTTTATTAAATTTCTGAGGCTATAAGAAAAATGACCCACTTTTCACCAAAATGAAATGTTTTTTCACTTCGTTTGTAAAACTTTTTTAAAACATTTTTAGGATATTGGTAGCACGGTGTATCAACTATTGAATAGAAACAAAAAATAAAAGAAATTAATTATAGAACTTGGCCGATGAACGAGACAACTGACTAGACTGGAACATGGTAGCATTAAAAACAAAACAATCATTCAATAGTATAATATTTTGGCTATCAGCTAGAGTTCTTAAAATGGTTCTTTGTTACACGGTTAACGGTTGTAAAATAAATTCGATATTGGGCTAAATGAAACTGATATTTTAAAAGTTTTAATCTTTTTTATTTAAAGAATGCACAGAAGCTGAATGAAGTTTCAACGCAATGAAGTTTCAACGCAAATTAGTTAAATGACATATGATTTAACTTTTGTTGATAACTGATTCCAAAACTCAGGGAAGAAGAGACACACTTCATTCCCGAGGACTGTGAGCTGAACTATTGTTGCTTGGAGGAAATCACTTCTAGTGAGATTCTCGATACAATAAATTTGTCGCAGCCACGAAAGTCCCCTGGCCCAGCTGGAATACCCAAAGAGTTTTATTCCAGCGCGTGCAACATAATTAAACGCGAGCTTTGGCTTGTCCTCAATGAGGCTCTCCTCGGAGATATTTCTCGAAGCTTTGACGACGGGGTCAAAGTGCTAGCAAGAAAAAAGACTGTAGGGAAAGCATTACAGTTTACGAACGCATGGGTGGCATTGCGAAACATGCAACTGATAGCGGATATCAAAACTTACCTTACGGTGAAAACATCATCACAAGATTAAAACGCATATGCTCCGACCCGCATGTCCTGGTCAATGCGTATGCTGATGACATCTCTGTGGTGACCCTCGATCTTTGTCCCTCAAAATCGAAAGATTGCGAAAGACAATCGAAGCCATCGGCAAAGTCTCTGGATCCCGTTTGATCGTCGACAAGAACATCGCGATCGATGTGCGATACACCAGACCAGCAATCATGATCAAGATCTCATAGTTTGGGCAGGTTGCGGTTCCTCGGAATATCGTTCCTCTGGGTTGGTTTCCGGAGGCCTTCGAGACAGCAGATGGCTTTGCCCTGCAACCGAGGTGGCCTCAGCTTCTATATTCTTGCCACCTTCACCCAAGTGCTACTGATGAATCGGTATGTTTCGGAACATGGATGTCTACGAGTCTACCGTTACGTAACTCTTGCCGTCAACCACAAGCATCATTCGACTGATAGAGACGAAGAGAATACCAGGGCCGACGGTAATCATGCAGTCTTCGTAACTGATCTGGTTGTCGATGTGGCTCAACATCCAACGTTAATGATGTTGTCAATGCTAGTTAATGGCAAGACATAGCATGGCGAGGTGTTGTACCGTATAAACCGCGTATCGTCCTCAACATGTGGGTTTATTCCCGCAACTGACACCCAAGAACACAAGTTTGCCTGCTTACACTAGCTCCGTGTATTCCAGGTGACTAGTCTTCTAGCAGCCAAATTATATCTCTGTTCGTGAACTACGTCGTCCACATAGTTGGCAACATTGATGCTGTTAAAGTCAACCGACTTTCAAATTGTCGATCATTGTTTTTTCTATGTTAGCTAAATCCTTGTAACTGTCGTCCTTTAATTAAACTCTTGGCGTAAATAAATGTATTTTTATTCAAGAAAATATATAAAAATCTCTCCTATATCAAAATATATAAATACTACCATAAATCAAACGCATTCTGTTAGAAAACGATTACCATCCCATTCAAAAACATCCCATTTCAAGTGCAGCCCAATCATCGCTAAACGTTCGCCAGATAACTCGCGTTATCCGTCATCACCCAGTATAAACCGCCCCCGACACACCCGCCATCCAATCGAACCGAATTGAAATGGAAAATCGAAAATAAATGTGATGAAAATCGTTATTAAATTTCATTGAAATTTAATTTTCCTTCGCAACACTCTACCCCGTTTTCCCGCGCAATGTGCAATAACACCGTCAACAGACGAACAGGTAAGCTGAGAGGTACCAAAAACGAGCGCCATGTGAAAGTCAACGGATGAAACGTGCTAGCCAAAATCCCTCGGTTTAGCGTTTATCGAAATTCCGATGTTGGCTTTTTTGGGGAGTGGAAGAATCGAGTGGGTGAGGGTAAAATCGCAGCTAGCCCATCTGTGAAATGATTACATCGATCGGATTTTCTTCGGCGCCAATGCAAAAGCGGTCCACGAGAAAAAGCCAACCCGAATAACCATCGTTCGTGTGCGGCGATCGATATGGAAATAAATTATGCGGCGTTTAATATTTGCCGGTTGGGAAAATAAATTAATTTATGCGCAAATGGACGCAATGCTTTGACCCCCGAACGAGCAGGCCAAGTTGCCTCCCGCTGCATACTTTGATATCCATCAAAAGTGCATTGGTTCTTTCACCGAACAAGGTTTTGGGGCAGCCGAAATATTTGCCACCACCGCTCATCCGGTCGAGAATCCTAGATGTCGAGATAGGAATTAATTCAAATTTATTAATTTCACCTTCCGCTTATCTGTTCCCCGGCACAGAACGGTGGTGGAGCCCTGCACCGTTCTGTCTCGAAGCGACCGATGATGGTAATCGTCATAATAACAGTTAACCATCGTTGGCCATCAACATCGTCATTACCATTATCATTAGGTAACGGTTATTATCATCTTTATTATGATTCTAAAGCGTGTCCACTTGAAGCCGTAAGAAATATGAAACGAGTTGAAAGAAATTATCTAAACGACCCAAATGAAATATTACGACCCGTAGTAAACTGGCCGGACAAGATCCGAGACTCGGATTATTACCATCGGCGAAAGGTAAAAAGTCGCTACAATTAATACACTACCCAGTACTGACTATGAAATGAGTGTTAGGAATGCGATAAAACAATTTGTTCATTATCTTGAGGCATTTGTTTAATTAGGCCACATTGGGACCATGAACCATGAATCACAGATGTTGTAGTCACTTTGACATTAAATGTTTGTTGTTTAAAATGACAAGCAATTGTGTTGAAGCAATATTGAATGTTGACTTAATTAAATTTACATCTACCTTTTCCACAATAGTTGAATTAATATGGTAAACTATTTTTAAGTATAGTCTATACTATATTATAAATATATGTTAATGTCAAAACGTTAAATTATAAAATGACAATCAAAATTAATTAAACTCCATTCTTTGTAATTCACAATCGATGAAAACTTCAAATAATGTTTACATAATATGTTAATAAAGAAAAATTGCTTGCAATTTATTATCATCATTTTATGTGAACAATGTTTTGGGCTTCCATTCTTTAAAAAAAATGAAGAGTTATATATTTATGATATTCATTAAATTACAAAATATGCTGTCAAAATTATACACCATTTACAGCGTAATCGAAAGAATTATTTGTTTCCTTCCTCAAGGCATTTTATTTTACCAAGCAACAGAGAAAACGCGTAAATTTCTATTCTACTGTCCCTGGTGTGTTGGTGTTATCACTGTGTTAACTGATCATATTAGTTACATTCTTCCTAGTGCTAGAAGCAAATGCAATCCCCATTTCCGATGCCTTGCTTTCCACTAAACGACCCTTATCAGTGCAGTAATGTTAGATTTAAAACCATCCAGAGACACATTTCGCCATTTTGAAACAAGCAGCGAATGCTTTTGATTGCGTGCTATGTAACGTATTTGGTTCTCTATTTTCGTTTAACAACCAGTCTGAAAGGAAAAAGGTGCGATGTGATTCAACATGTTTTTTTTTAATGTATACGCGTCGACTGTATGTATGGCATGCCTTCAAATTGGCGTACCATTTCTAGTGGATCAGACCTGGTCAACGAAAGGCAGTGAGATGTGCGTACAATTTATGTGTCACAGGAGAGAACGTCATTTAAATAGCATGTGCGTTAGCCACTTTTACGATTTTTTCAGCACATTCAAGTGTTCCAAAAGAGCGACGTGATTTATACCATGCTGCATCGGCTATCGACAACTTCGCTTGTGATGTGAGAAAACACTCTGCACCTAGGGCATACTGCAAAGAAGATATTTTTTGTGAGTGTTTTGTTTTTGCATACATTTTCAATGCTTTTCCACACGTTTTCGTTCGCTGGAACGAAAGCGATAGGTTGAACGAAATAGCTGTTCCTCGTACGAAATTTCTCATCCCTAAGAATAGATATTCCAAGAGACTGTACTGTTTTTTTCGGACATGACACTGCGAATGTGTCGTGCGAGATATTGGTTTGATTTGTGGAAACAAAGTGCGAATCGATTGCTTTTTGCTTTCAAGTCATTCTCGGTACGATCTGATGCAAAATTTTTACAATAAAAAATACATGTCCTTAGCCAAGAAAACGTTGACTGTTTTCGGTAAAACGAACTTAACAAATATGACACACATTTACTTTTACAATTATTCGTTCTGCAATGTTGAGGATTATGTAGTTATTTTTTTACATACTATACTGAATTTAAATTCAATATATTATCAAAATATCGATAAATTATCGTATTTTTTTATGATATTCAAGTGATCTGGAAAGGTACCCCAACTATCTGGTGTTAAAATTATAGAAATTTATAAATTAGTAGCTTAATGCGCTGTTTTTTGGAAACAATCTGTAATACTTTTAAAATATGTGTAATGTTTGCAAATTCGATTGAAAGCCAACATCATTTTAGCTTTTCCATCCCTAATCGCTATTGTAAAATGTTGAAACATTTAATACATTTGATAGTATTATGTAAAACCGATTAGACATGACGAATAATTTGCCCACGGATAAAAGCTCACTACAAAGCCTGTAGTTCTACAGTTTCCGGGGTTCCGGGGAAATTTCAAAATGGCCAGTGACCGGAATATCTAAAAACACTTTATTCTCTTTTGTTTTTTGAACGTCCATTTATGGTACGGTAAAGTGTATAACATTGTCTGCACACATACACACGTAGATATACTCACCTACAGCCAGTGTACTTGGCATATAAAGTTGTAGTTTCATTAATTGCCTGGAACTCCACAAAAATGGATCCACCCGGAAAAGAACACATTCCAACCCAGGGCCATAGTATCCACTTGGTCACGTTTTAGTCGACCTATGGGACAGGGGCAGGAAAAAAAAACTATCTATCCGGTTGTTGCGCTACTAACCACCCATGCAATTTTGCCTGAAAAGCATGGAAGGAAACAAGGGATTCGGATTGAGCTTTTACCTACCCAACCACTTTCACTGAACCCAGCTGGTTTTGTCGACGCGTGAGAGCTTCGCCATCGGTGGTAAAGAATGAATACTTGCAGGCCCTTCCGTTATAGTTATGGTGTGGATGGTTTTTATGCTCCACAAGCGCACCTCAAACCTCACGCACACTAGCAGCTTGCTTGCTGTTGCTTTGAATTATTCTAAATAATTTATTCATGCATTCGCACGCAAAATGAGCCCTTCCTCATGCAATCCCGCCACGGTAACAGGCAAAACGGAACACAAAAAAGGCAAGTAATTGCTAAGCCTTCAGCTTTCACCGGCTCTCTACATTGATCCGACAGGAAAAGTGGTTAGCTGTCCGTGACATGGGACCGCACGCCTGCTCGCAATCCAACTCATCTTCCTACATCTTCTATCGGTCAATTTACTCGACACAACCCATGACTATCGTAGCTCGTTGTGATATAGGTGCTGTGCAATTCTTTTAGAGCTAGGGTACGTTTGGGGAGGAGGCAAGGAAAATGCATTCATGGGCATTGATCATCGGCTAATGCACTTTTTTTTTTTGTAGCGTAAATGGTTAGCCTTCGCTGGGAGGGAGACGGTACGCACGGAATCATGATACCGATTTTGTCCCGGTGCCGTTACCAATAGAGCATTGGATCGCCCCAATTAAAAATCGTTACCAAAAAATATATCATACGGTTGTTATTCCCACTATCAAAACCATCATTAAATAAAAAGCTGCGCTCATCCAGTAAATATACAAATATATTTTATTCGTATGCACTCTTGAGTCGTACACTAATGTTGAAAGCAATGAAAAACATAAGGAGAAATAAAATATAGTTTCAACATCGTCTCATAAATTGCTTTGTGAGTTATAGTAAATTGGTTCGCAATTTAATCAATTAACAGTAGCTTTTGTTGTAATGAAGTATTATGTTACAAACTGATCATTATATTTGAATTTCAATCAATCTAGAGAATTAAATAAATTCAATGTTATACAAGGTAACGTCAAAATTGTAAGTAACAGCATTCAAATCGATAAAAATAAAATAAATTAATGCATAACATATGATCTCACTAATCTAGTCCAAGCCGTGATTGGTTTTTTATCGTATATTTTTGGTTTTCACAATTTTTCACACATAGTTTTACCCTTAACGAGTTGAAATTAGTTTGTCCTTATATTTTTTTATATTTTACATAACATTAGTAATTAAGGTTAAGTGGTATTACATAATAAATTCTTATTTTACCTTTGCGGTAGAAAAGTTTCCAATTTATGTCAGAAATCCTATAAATAAATAAAATATTAGTTTGCAACTCAATTTCGGGTCACCAACATCATTCGCCATAATTAATAGTATGCTTCACACGTGTAACATGATGTTTCACTCCATCATCTTTTTTCATGTTTCGCTTCCAGTCATCTAAACCTCCAGTGTGAAAGTTTCTGTCAATGATTAGCCTGGGTAATGGTCTGCACATTTCCAACGCCCAAGGTCTTCAGAACCCCTCGTTGGGATAACCTTTTAACTTTCACCTTGCCAGCTAAATCCGCAGCTCGTTTTTGCCCTGCACCTACCGTAACAGGGCTGATTTAATTTCGAGCATTTTTACATCCATTATCTCTGATTGCAAAGAGCGGACAGTAAAGGGCAAAAGTTTTTTAACACCCATTCGTATGCTAGCCGTATAAGTATTCAGCAATGACAAAAAAATATAATCGGAGCGAACATGGCTTCCATGTTTCAATTTTTATTGTGAGATATATTTCAAAGCAAAAATAATTGTTTCCTTATATGTGAAATTTTGCATAAGTCATTGTTAATAAGTAGAAAATAATATTTTCATTGATATTTTACAGTTCACAACAATAGTAGTAACTATTCAACAAACCTTTTCCTTTGAAAATTAAATCCGGTACTGAAAATGGCTCGCAAAACCGAGCACGCCGGAACTCACGCTAGTCCACTTGGGATAGTTTGATAATTTTAATTGCGATAATGAATTCTCAGCCGTGTACTTTTCACGCTTCTCACCATCTCTCCCAGACGTTTCCTATTCGTCTGCATGTACGGTGTTTGTGTGCGTGTGTGTGGGTGCACCCTTTGCATGTGTATCTAATTTACTTTTGTAAAATTATTTTAATAATCCGATTTAAAACGGATTACCAACTACGCTCGTACGTGACTGGCTGCAATTACACGGGCGTTATGTGTTACGTTGGCGTCGAGTCTTTTCAAGCAGTTTGACTAGCAAGGAAGCATGCAGTACAGGAGGGAAGGAGCTGGGAACGTATTTAGTTCCGGTTTGTTTACGTCCACAGGGTCGGTAAGAAGTCATGGTCATCGTCTAATATAGGATTGAAATGGAGTGAGATAGAGCGAGAAGATTTGTTCGATATTGTTTGATCATTAAATCGGATTTCAGGCAAAACTAGTTATATTAACTTACTAGCTTTACATAATCTTATTTATTTTTATTTTCCACATTTGACATAACGTTTTACTTGAATTAAAACAAATAATACTTGTAGGAAATTTTAAAATAACAATACTATATAATTTCTCAAATGACTATACTTAAATAATATGACTTCTCAGTTTGGT